>RSEF01000026.1:372732-397379 GCA_003993805.1 Himantopus leucocephalus | reverse complement strand
GTGGGTGCTGGCAGCCTAGTGCCAAACTACAGGATAGAAGACTTGAATTTAGGCAATTTGCCTCATTTGCACATGCACCATATCTCACATGATCCCGGCTGCCCGGGTGCAGGTCCTGCCTGTAGGACATGCCCTGCTGTGCTGAGACAGGATTGTCTTGGTGGGATTCAGGGTGAGGAGGCTGAATCTCTCTCTGTGCTCACAGGGGATCTTGCTGAATGCTGTGTAGGGCATGTGGATTCACATTTGCAGTGGGTAGCAAAGCTTTTCGGTGGGCTCTCCCACCTTAAGAAAATACTTTAACAAAGTGCAAGAAAACAGCATGGAACGACTGGAAAACATGGGTTTTATTAAAGGATCTGACGGGCCTCAGCTCTACAGTTTGCCCAAGAAAAGAGGAAGAGGCCACTGGGGTGAGTTATGCAAGTATCTGCATGGAGAAAAGATGCCTCCTGTCCAGCAGCAGCAGCCGACATGCCGGCAGCTGGGAACTGGAGGAGCCGAGCTCTTGGCTCAGCTTCACCCTGTACCACTGGTCTTTCAGACACCCCCAGCCCATCCCCACCTCCCAGACTCCATGCAGAAGCTGCTGGCACGTCCTCCCTGGCCCGTGCCATGCAGCAGCAAGGCCCTTTGGCCCCAGGTAGCTGCATCCACAGGTCCGTCCTGTGCTGGGGCCAGATGGTACAGTCATCACATGCATGGGCTGTTTTTAGCGAGGTTAAGAAACTTAGCCCCCATTGGAGTGACAAACTCAGCATCTGTTTGACTCACTGCACCTATTTCTGCGCCGGACGTTGGCTGAGAGTGGGCTATTTTTAACCATCCCTGGTTTACTATCTTCTTTCTAGCTGTTATCATGGGCTAGGAGAGGATCTGTGTGCTCTTTGTGAAAAACTCACTGCCGATCCCAGACCAGATAAGCCTGCAGAAAGCCAGTGCCTCTCCCCCTGAGCCCAGTGGCGCGTGGGCGCAGCCTCTCTCGCAGCAAAAATGGAAGTGACTACTTTCTAACCGCTTCCTTTCTTTCTGGGTCTCTCTCTCCCTCCTGCCCCTCCTGACAAGTTCATTTCCTGTTATTGATAAAGGCCCCTGCACCCGGCAAGAGGTCACTGCGCTCGGTGCCCCCACGAGAAAACAGCCCAGGGGCTGGAGACAGCAGGGCTGTGCAAAGCAAACCCCGCTGAGCTTTGCTGGGGCAGGCAGCAAGACTCAGCCCATGCCGCTGGGTGCCGAGGCCCCTGATGCTACAGGGTGCAGCACACCAAGGGACCCAGGATATGAACGACATGATGGGTCTTCAGGATTTTCAGGCCTTTTTGTGCCTTTTTCGCAGGGAGCTGCTCTGCCCTGTACGCTCCTGTATGATGGAGAGTGGCTGGGGGGTTTATTGTTCCTGGGAGCCTTTTTCCTGCCCACGCACCTCACCGTGTTTTGCAAGCAGGCGCTGTGGTCTAAAGCCTCCTGAGAAGACACGTGTGTGTCTCTTGGCCTGGGGCAAGGCAGTCTTTGCTGCCACCCCGCCAGGCTTCCCTTGCGAGGCAGGCAGCTAGCTCCCCTGGGGAAACTGAGGCATGCAAAGGTTTCAAGGCGGCCTTTCCAAAAGCACAGCACTCTCAGAGGCAGCCAGGGAAGAACAGGACAAGCCCAAGTGACACATGGATGAGCAAGATGCTGCCGCCAGAGCTGGGGCTGTGTCCCCTCGTGATGTAGCAGTGTGTCCTGGGTGACCATGGCTCTTGCTGTCCCTCTGTGGCTTCTCCTCTGGCATTTTTCAGATAGAGAGTCAAAGTCTCAGCACCTTGGAGATCTGGCCCCACATACTGGCTTAGATCCTCTCTACCCTCACCACTTGACTTAAGAGCAATCCTCCATGCATGAAGCTAAAATGAATAGGGAAAAGTTGTTCCCACATGAGGAGAGGCATAAACCATAAAGCACCTTCACGCTAGGAGAACACCTTTCCCAGGGGGGCTGTTCCTTGTGCCCACACACCTCTTTAGTCCACAGCAGCATCAATTCTGCATAGTCGCAAGCCCCACACAGATGGGGCTCGTGGTTCATCTGCTTTGCCAAGGCCTTTCTGTTTGCAAAGTTGGAGGAAAGCTCACCTTGTTTGCAGGAGATGTGGGAGAATATCTAGTTCCAGAAACCAGAAGTGGTTCTGCTCAGCAGTCATTCAAAGAAGAAAAAAAAAACCAAACCAGTCAAGCAGGAAATCCAGGTGATAAACCATCCTTTTGGTTCTCCTTGAGGAGAAGGGCAGGAGCGCAGGGGCTGGCAATATCAGTGGTGGATGCCTTGAAAAAATGAAACAGCAATTGCTTAATTGCTCCCAGCCAGAGCTGGGCAGCGGCAGGAGCAAACTCTGCGCAGTCACCGGCAACGGGGAGGAAGGTCACACGTTCACTCCATTCAGCTCTCCCTGCCCAGGATCAGCTCCATCCCAGCGGGATGCCCGAGGGTCCGGGCTCATGTTCGGCGCTGCTCTGCGGGCTCTGATCTCCCCGCAGCCCCGCCAGCACGGGCTGTGCGTGGCAGAGGTTTGCACAGAGTGCCGGGGCTGTCCTTGGGAATGCACTCACATGGAGGGAGCTGGAGTAGCGAGACGTTGTTCTCTGGGAAAAGCAATCTGCAGAGGTGCTTCGCTCAGCCCCCGGGTCCTGGCTGTCCTTGGGCCAGTGGGTGTGTGACGCAGAGCCCCCCCGATGCTGTGCTGTAACTGGGCTGTTCACACCCCCGGCAGCCGGCTCTGTGGGATGCTCGGGCTAATTGCATAGTCCTTCTCACGCTTGCCAGGAGCTGATCGGCCGATTTTAACAGAGTCTGCTGAATCCCAAGGCAGCCGCTTCACCTTCAAGCCTATGAGCGATGTTTAGGCAGAGAAGGAGATGGGCTAATTTCCAAAACCCTGCGGGACATCCTGAGCTCCCAGTCGTGTCAGCGGGAGCAAGACCAGCCTTTTCTGAGCGCTGGACCCAGAGGTGACGGAGGCCCAGCGAGACGAGGCCATGGTGCGGTAGGCAATCCTGGGGGAGTGAGACAGCGGGGCAGCATCTGCGTTTTGGGTGCTAATTCGGTGCCCGCCTGGGCTCAGGTGACTTTGGGGCTACAATGCTGTTTAGAGAGGGTGAGGAGAGGTGCTGGGGTGTGTGGAGAGGGCAGGGGGGCTGGAAGAGGAGGCTCGTGCTCGGGAGGCTGGAGGGCAGAAATGGGTGTAAGGACTGGCTGGGCTTTAGTGGGGAGAACAAGTCCCAGTCTGAAGCTGCGAGCTGCTCTTTGCACCAAGGGAACTGCCTCTGAGGATATGGCCAGAGGATGCTCGGGACGCAAGACGACCCCACGATAGTGGAGTTGTAAAATGCAAGCGAACAATCAGATTTATCCCCCAGTCAGGGATACATCCAGATCTCCCTCACCAAAGCACCAGCTCTGTAGGGTTCCTATGTCCTGATGGGCTTCCTGAAAATAAAACCACAGCCATAGAGCCCATAGAAAAGCCGAGGCTCTGCCACAAACCTCTCCAGTCCCTATATCCCAGCTCATGACTCTAATGCACAGGTGTCCACAGGCAGGGGACACACGGGATCCCATGCCTAGCACATCTCTGGGCACCTCACGTTGGCCAGGGTGGATGGCTGATGTGGTAACAGCTGGGACTCTTCCCTCTGCATCTGCCCCTCCATCACCAGTCCTCTGCTGTCCCAGCACCACTCTGGGCATCATCATCACCCCCCGAAACACAAACACCACACTCACCCTTCCTGCTCAACACGTTGGGAACTGGGGATGCTGTGTGGGCGGGATGCCTCTGGGGACAGGAGAAGCGTGGGGCTTCTTCAGTGAGGCAGGAGAGGGATTTGGCAGCAGGGGGGGTGTTATCCCTGCAGCAGTCCTGCTCCCCGCATAGGCTGTGAGAGCATGAGGGTGAAGGCCACCCTTCAGGGGTCCAGGCACTGATATCCTGCTGCCACCAAGGTGAGAGCAGAGAGGAGCGCTGGGGACAAGGTATATTCCTATTCTGGGCCCTGACCCCTCCTGCCCCAGCAGGGGAGGGCGGGAAGATGGCAAGGAGCACAGCTGTGGCCCTATGGGACCCACCCCAGAGCTATTTCCTTCTGTGCCGCTTCCCCCCATCCCCTTCTGGGCTTTGCCCTCCAGGGACTGCCTGTGGCAGAGCTTGCAATGGAGGTGGCTGCCCGCCAGTCTTGGTCCTGCCCTGATAGCAAATCATCCCTGTCTGTCCTCAGCCTGGACACCCTCTTCACTCAAAGCCAGGCCCTACTGCAGGTCCTCCATGGCCCCACCAGCACCTTCTTGTAGGACCTGGCAGCTGTCCCATGCTCTGCACCCCAGGCCGGCCTCATGCAGCCAGGGCAGAGCTGGTAGTGCAACACGGGACAAGCATGTCTGAACAGCGATGCAGGGCCCCTTGCCTTGCACCACCAGCCAGAGCAGCTCCTGGCTTTTTGCTCACCGTTTCACGCCTCTGCAGACCCAGCCTGTGTCCCTCGGGAGGAGCAGGGTGGCGGCATCGTCTTCCAAGCTGGGACACAGAGGTGACCAGAAGTAACGTTCACAAAAGTGGGTGTGTGTGCACCTCTGGGACTTCACTCCTCTGCGAGGTATTTGCATGCCCCTCGCCTGCATGGGTGGATGCTGGTGTGTAAACAGGGATGTTCTCTCTGCACGTGTGGGTGTGCATCCTCACCGTGTGCTCCTGTGGACAGGCAGGTGGAGCGGGACCTGCCATTCCCAGGCGGGCAGCAGCAGAGGGGAAGGGTGCTGCAGGAGTGGCACTGAGAGATGAAAAGTGTCCTGGGTCAAGCAGTGTGTTACTGCTCCATCTGCTTCTGGTCTCCCTCACGTCCAGTCTACCTCCACCAGAGGCTCATGTCTCATTTTCCTTGGCTTTTGTGCTCTGGGTCTCCACAGGGGTGTGGCCTCCCATGCTCTGTCTCCCCCCAGATGCACCTCTGTTGTCATGTCTCAGCCTGCTGGTGCTTCAGCAGAAGGGAGGGAGCCATGACGGCTAGGTGGAAGTATGCTGGGGTCCATTTGTGCACCCTCAGATGCATGTAGGGGTCAGGATGTCTCAGCAGTGTGGATTTTTCTGCCCCTCGGAGCCTGGGCCATGGCACACCCCTGCACCACATCTCTGCTTCCCTCTTGCGTTCCCTCCATCCTGGATGAATGCCCATGGCCAGGACAGTCTCCATCAGTGCTTTCTGGATAAGGACAAGCCAAAGAGGGTCAGGCGTGGTTCCCAGGGGCTCTGTCCTGGGTGTCCTTCTCGGTCCCAGTCACCACATGTACACGCGTGGCTGGTAGAGCCAAGCCAGTGGCATGGGGAGGTCCATGAGTGTCAGAGGGAAAGTGTTGCAGGGTTTTCTGGTGTACTTCCCTGAGTAGGAGTACCTTGATATTGTGTTGCTTCAGAGGCAGAGGATACGCTGCATATCAGTCTCTCGGTTTCCTCCTCATGCATGGTGCATGGTCTCACTGAGGCACAGGAGTGACACAGGTCCCAGGGCAACCAAACAAAGTCATTTTGCAAAGGGGGCGCATCTGCATCCTTTGCTGCAGCTTTCAGGAGGGTTTCATGACCAAGGTAGAACCTGGCAGGAGAAAGAAAGGACTTACTGCTGAGAGGATCCCAAATCCTTTGAAATGGCCATCAAATATCTTGAATCACACTGGGCCAGAGATCACTAAAATTGACAGCACGCAGGGAGCTCTTGGCCTCCATAAAAGGTTTTTCCACACCACTTTTGCAGCTTGACCTTGTTTCTTGGATAAAGTCATGTTTTGGTGAAAGGTTCCCATTACCTTCAGGGAAAAAGGGCCAAAATCCAGCTCTCAAAGGCCCTCCAGTCTCCTGCTCGCTGTGCTCCATGGAGAGGAGCAGGATGTGCCCGTTGTGCCTCTCAGGTACAGCAAAGGCCTCTGGACAGCCCAGCTCTGGGGATCGGAGCCCTGTTTCTCTGCACCTCTATCTAGGTGCTGCTTGGTTTTGTGGATGTTTCTGGGGCCCTACAAGGTCTGTGGGGGTCCAGCTGTCTCTGTCCTCCCCATCACAGGTGCCTGGCAGTTTGGAGGTGAGTGTGGGTGCACAGATGTCACTGACACATGCCCGATGACTCGCCTGTGTTGGTAGCTCCATGGTATCTGCCCCAATGCCATGCTGAGCTTGTCTCGTGCTTGTCCCAGTGCCAGAGGAACAGGTTGGTGAGGAGGCAGCAGGTCTGTGTGGGGTTGGGCCAGCAAAAGGCAGGAAAGGCATCCCCAGGGGTTGCATCTTGGCTGCATCCTCAGGGACCCCTTGAGCTCAAAGCCACCCAGATG
Organism: Himantopus leucocephalus; assembly: GCA_003993805.1. Taxonomy (NCBI): domain Eukaryota; kingdom Metazoa; phylum Chordata; class Aves; order Charadriiformes; family Recurvirostridae; genus Himantopus; species Himantopus leucocephalus. The sequence goes on along the minus strand of RSEF01000026.1, from coordinate 391,034 downwards.
GGAGGGGTGCCCACTATACTAAGAGGACAGATACAGCCTTGCTGAGGAAGGAAGCTTCCACATTGTCTGACAGGCTGATACTTCAGGAAAGAACCTTCTTTGTTTACTCTGGTCCTTACTGAGGGCAAGTTGATGCAGCCACCTTGTTAAGTACTGCACTGCTGGTCATTTTAGGAAGACTTCTCAGTCAGAAGACGGAGGGTGGGAGGGAAGGGCAGTGCTGGGACTTGTTTGTCCATGGTGGGGCTCTCTCTAGGCCGCTATGGCCAAGTTCTTTCATTCCACATAGGACAGGGAGAAATTCCTCAGTCCACCCTCAGGCCTGACATAGAGTCCAGTCCAAGTCTTCAGAAGCTGCTGGCACCCTGGGATCTGCTCATGAGACACAGATGCTGATGGCCCTTGTCTCCGGGATAAGATTGCTCTGCTGTGGGCCAAGCCCAGCACTTTACTCTGGAGTTTGAGCCCTCTGATTTCCCAGCTCTCGGGTAAAAGTTGTCACTGATGGGGTCTCCCATGGGCCACCAGTGAAGTTATTGTTTTCAGGATGAAATTCTGGCACCCCTTGCACACACATTCCTGCAAACACACAGGCATGCACAGACATGCACCTCTCCAGCACAGTGACCAGCAGTGCTAGCACCACACATCCCAGGGACACCCGGTCACCGCAATGAGCTGGGCTGCAGGTGGCCTGGAGCCGGGGCTCCTCAGGGCATCAAGAAGAAGTCAGCGGGACAGCCAGCGGGAGAAGGTGTTTGGGATGCGGGGTCTGTGGTGGCTGGCGGGGACGCAGCAGGAGCCGCTGCAGCACAGCGAGGTGGGGGCAGAAGAGGAAGGAAGCGTGCAGTGTCTCTGCACAGAGCCTGGGCAAGAACAAACAGGAAGAGCAGCAGGGCTGCGGCAGCGGGCATCGGCAGGAAGGATGTGCAGTGCCCCAAGGGCAGACCTTTCCCACCTGAGCCAGACCCTCCAGGGACCTTCCTCCCCAAATACAGCCCCTTCCCTGCTCTGCTGGGGAGGGGGAGCCTGCATGTCTCCCCTTGAGGTGCCCAGGGATGGTCCTCAGTGCAGAGGGGTGGTGGATGGCAGCCACAGGGACATGGGTTAGGGGGACAGTGGGGTGGCACAAGGACTGCACTGCGCACAGTCAGGCATGGAGGGTGGGAGCTGCTGAGCCCTGGCTCACCCCGCAGTGGGATGGGGAGCAGCTGGTGCACAACCTGGGAAAGGGGACATGGCCAGCGCGGCCAGGACGGGAGGATTCATCCTGGCTCCCTGTGGGGCAGGTGGGGTCTGGTGTCCCCAGAGCAGTACCACTACACCAAATGAACCACCCCACCTCAACCCTCCTGCCATCGGGTCCAGCCCCACAGCCAGGTCTTGCCTGTCCCTCCATGCCCTATGCACTGGCACCAGCACCGGCATTGTCCATGGCCAGTTGCAGAGAGGACTGAGCACACCCCACCGGCCCTGCCAGAGATGCCCGTGGAGGCACCCCAGGATTTTGGGGCAGGCAGGGCTGCACCCACAGGCACAGGACGGGGGTTCATTGGCGGGCAGCAGGGCTGGGGCTGCAGGCGGCCCAGCGGAGCTGAGCTGCGGCGATGTGGCCGGTATGTGTGTGGGCGGCAGGCAGGGTGGGGGAGAAGGAGGGAGAGGAAGCGGCAGAGGCAGCAGCTCCTTTGATAAGCAGCTTCCTGAACACTTTCAAACCGTGGTGTTAGACCGACACGCGTGGCGCCTGTGGGCCTGTGCCGGGACCGACGGAGCCCACGCTGAGGGGCAGCAGGTAGGCATCCCCCCAATCCACCCATGCCATGGGCTGGAGAGGGGACCCCCACCAGGCAGTGCCGGGCCCTGGTGCCCATGGGTGGTGGGCATATGCTCGCTGCCGGACAGCCTTGCAGAGGGCTGGGATGCTGGGCAGGGAGATGGGGACACTCTCCATGCAAGTCTGGCTCTTCCCAGGGCCCTCCTGCTTGCCAGGGGCTTGGCTGGGGCATCTCCCAGGTGTTTCCTGGCCAGTGTGTGAGGGACAGCTGCTGGGGTTGGAGCCTGCTGCTGTCTCTGGCCAGGGTCTCCCCTGGTGCTGCTGCTCCTGGGGAGCAGCCGCTCTTGCCCTGCCAGGCCAGGGGACACCCCGGCAGCACAGGCCCCCCAGGGCACCCTGCGTGGGGCATGGGGATGGTGCGCGTGGCAGCAGCGGCATTGTCACCCCCAGAAATGCTGCCGGGTAGCACAGAGTCATGGGGAATGGCTCCTGCCCCAGCCACGTTCCCAAATGGCACAGCCACAGCATGGACCCAGTTCTCTGCAGGACCTGCCTGAGCTGATGTGGTACCTGGGATCCAGCTCCTTGCCCACAGAGAGCTCTACAGCATCCCCTGTCCCTTTGGGTCTGTCTCCTCCTCATGGAGGGAGCTGAGGTCGAGAAGGTCAAGGAGCCTCATGACCCCAGGGTGTTGCCTGCACCTTGAGGAGCTCTGCCCAGAGGTGAACCAGCATCACCCACATCTCCCTGTCCCTGCCAGGGGCTGTTCCGGGGCTGGTGGCAGTGGAGCCTTGGCACCCTCCTCCAGCTGGGCTACCCCACCGCCTCTTGCGCAGCCACCCAGATAAAGCAGTTTCCTCTTGATGGTTGCTGAGACCTGCAGGATGGAGGAGGCTGTCCCAGGGTCATTCCTCCCTCGCCAGAGCCATGAGGTTGTTGAGGGTGCCTGGCCCCATGTCTCCCAACAGCAAGAGCTGGCCAGGCTCCTTGGGGTGCCTACAGCCCATTCATCTCACCTACCCAATGTTGCTTTGCTCATGCAGGTCCCAGCTCTCCCTCCTCCCCACCGTGTTCCCAGGCTGAAGCAGGCATTCCAGGAAAGGGCTGGAACACATTGCAGTGCGTGCTTCCCATGGAGGTGGAGAGCATCTTGGGCTCCCCCAAAACCAGACCATGCTCTGGCAGAACAGGGCATGGGCATCCTCTGCTCCATGCAAGCAGATGGCCATTGGTGCCATGCCCAGCGTCACCAGTGGGTGCCTGTGTGGGCTGCAGTGCTGCAGGCATGCTGGAGGGTGAATGTGCTGGGAACTCTTCCTATGCCACTCACCTGGATGCAGGGGCTGGGAGCCCTGGTTCCAGGGCAGCTGAGGACCTGAAACCTGTCCCTTGCTTAGGGACCGTCTGCCAGGGGATCCACCCAGCCTCATGGTACCCCTCAGATCTGCCTTGTCTTTTCCAGCTGCTTCTCCTCCAATGGCTCCTTGATTCCCCAAGAGCTGAAGCCCCCCTGTGTCCACTCCCCGTGCTTCAGGACAAGGGCTTCGTGGCTGCCGCAGCATGGTACAAGCCTGCTTGGTGTGCTCCAGAGTTCATAACGGCAGCCTGACAGCCCAGGCAGCCGGGGCAGACATGGACAAGACGGACAAGCCCAGTCCCTCTGCCAAGAAGCACGTGCGTCTTCAGGAGAGGTGAGCATGGCTGGATGGTGCCTGCAGCCCGAACCCTGCGCTGCCCATCTCAGCCCAGACGGAGGGTACCCAGGGCACTGCTCGTCCCCAGGCCTTGGGCTCCCCCAGACTTCGTTCCCCCAGCCCAGCCCTGCCAGCCCACTGCCTGCCGACTTTTGCAGACACCAGGTCTGAGCATGGAGGCAGCCCTGACCCCCCCTAGCCCAGGCCAAATCTAGTCACTGTCCTTTGGGGGCTTTCCAGCAAAAAGGCCAAATGACCAGTTAGTTCCTTGTTCCTGCCCCCACCCAGTCTTCTGAGGCCTCTACCTGATGCCTTTTTTCATCCTATGTTATGCCCTGCCTGGCTTTTGCTCAGTGTGGGGTGCTTTTAACTGATGATGTGGCGGGACGGGCTGCCTTCGTGTCCCGAGATGGCAGATGGTCAGCCAGGGACACCTTTGCCTCGCAGGAGGGGTTCCAACGTGTCACTGATGCTGGACATGAGCTCGCTGGGGAGCGTGGAGCCCATCCAGCCCGTCTGTACGCCCCGGGACATCACGCTGAAGTTCCTGAGGACGTCCAGCCACGTGCTGAGGAGAGACGAGCTCCAGCAACGCGCCCAGAGCCTGACACAGCTCCAGGAGGAGTTTTCGGTGCGATGCTCCACTCCCCTCTCCCTCCTCACACGAGGGAGGGCAGGGCCTGGCAGTGGCGGGGACTGGGAGGGATGGACATGTCCGAGGGAGGCTTTGAGCCCAGCTGTGCCCACAGCACCGGTGGCAGGGAAGGTGATGTGGGCAAACAGGGCTGAGGGGTGCCCTGGGTATCCCCTGGCTGCCCGCTCCCCGGTGCTCACAAGTGCCCCTGGTGTCCCTGGAAAGCCTGTCCCTGCTGTCCCATGCCAAGCTCTTCACCCCAGGTGGCCTCTCTGGAAGTTGTCCCACCACATCTGGGGTAAGGACAGGGCTGATACCAGGAGCTGACGTCTCTGGTGATGCCGTTAGGTCCCAGGGTCAGCCTCTCATTGCCTGGGGGACCAGCTCTGCCATGACGAAGGGACACAAGCAGCAGCAATGAGGTTTTCCTCACAGTTGTTCTATCCTCCTGCAGAAAATCCCACCCAACTTTGTCAGTCCAGAGGAGCTGGAGATCCCTGGACATGCCTCCAAGGACAGATACAAAACCATCCTACCCAGTATGTGCCACTGCATCCTTTTGCTTAGGTGTCACGTGCAGGGAAAGGGGTGGGTGTTGGTGAGTGTGTGTGTGTGTGTGTGTGTGCGCGCACATGGGTGTGCGTGGGTGTTTGTGCATGGGAGAGGGGTGACTCAGAGCAGCCCTGCCACCAGAGTGGGCACTCCTGGGTGCTCTTGGTGTTCCTGCCATGCTTGTTCCTGCTGCCCACGTTGCAGGAGCTGGGTGCTGTGTTGCAGGGAGTGCACACTGTGTTATGGGAAGCTACTCCTTGGGGTGTATTCCCAGGGTGTGCAGCACATGACAGCCCAGCCTGGGTTGTGCATGGGGGCTTACATGTCCCAGGGGCGTGTTGCTGGGGGTATAAAGGCTGAGAACTTTATAGGAACCCATTTGGGCTCTAGTCAGGCACTGTGGGAAGGCCCTGGGGGGGGTCATTGCCTGGTGGGTGAGTTACCCCCCATGCTGGGGTACAGGCAGATTTGGGCACGGCTGGCGGTATTCTGCCATTGTAGTGAGGGTGAAGTGGGGCAAGAAGGGGCCAGGGGGAGGGTGCAGAGAGCTCTGAGCACAGCACGGAGTGGGGAGGACTCAGTCTCCAGCCACTGGAGCTGAGGCAGGGAGGATGGGCAGGGTCAGACTCTGAAAGACTGTCCCTGGGGTAATGTCTGCCATGCCTTTCAGATCCTGAGAGCCGGGTCTGTCTCAGGAGGGCAGGGAACCAGGAGGAAGACAGCTACATAAATGCCAACTACATCACGGTGAGTGTCCTGCCTCATTGGAGACCGGGTGGTCTCCCAGGTCCACAGCTCACAGGGCATCAGGCTGCAAACTCTTCGGTGCTGCAGGTGCCATGCTGGGACCCGCATGCCAGGGCACTGAGTGTCACCCACTATCCTGTGTCTGCCCTGGGGTAGCAAATTTGCCACCCCTTTCTGAGCTGGAGAGATGCAGCTCCATCTGCGCAGGGCAGACACACTCTCCTTTTGGTGGGGAAGCCTCATGAGGTGTCTGCTCTCGGCTCCCACTGCCTGGGGGACTTGAGCATCCATATGGGATCTCTCGCAGTGGCTTCTCCATCTCTTCCTCATGCACTAGTCTGTTGTGTGCCAAGGCCACAGGAGGCGAGCCATGTCGACAGAGCATTGCAGCCTGGTGCTGTTCAACCCTTACACATCCAGGAGTTTCCTCTCTGCTCCGGGGATTCGTTGCAATTTCCCAAGAATATAGCTAACGAAGGGGAGGGCATGGCTTATCTTTGACACCTGATGGGGTCCCTTTCCACAGACTGAGAAATCCCCAGACCCAAGGATCCCCAAGACCTTCAGGCAGCCTGAGTTATTATAATCATTCTCCTGTGCAAATGACCCCTTCTAGGCTGCAGTCTCAGTTGTTGTGCTGAACCATACGTCACCCGAAACCAGGCTCTTGTGTCAGCCAGGTACCAGCTTTGCCTGGTTGGTAGGCTTCTTTCTCAGCAATTCATCTTGCTTCAGCATCCTTCCCTTTGGGACAGGCCAGAGGGGATGGGAAACAGAGGTGGGTCTGCAGCCACTCTGGGTGCGTGGCAGCAAGGAGAACATGGGAATGTGAGACTCAGAAAAGTAGCCAAAAAAGTGCCCTCTGGTAGGATGGACAGACCCCTGGAAGGTGGTCTGAGGGTGCGGGTTGGAGCTGGAGGGCATTTAGTAGCATTTCTTTTCCGATGGTGCTCATGGGTGTGATCCAGAGACAGCAGCGGTGTGAGCTGCCAGCGTCCGGCGGTGAGGGTCAAAATCTGACTTTGGGCATAGGAGCACCATGCCAAAAACTTTTGGGAGGCTTGCTGGTCCAAATGAGGGTTTGAACATGGGCAGCAGAGGACTACTTTTAGAGTAGTCTTCCTGAAGCAGCCTGGCAGCGTGCAACTTCGCATTGGGTGACACCATCACCCTGTCCACATGCATCAGGTTATACATGAGCACGTGGCATCCTCGCTGTCTCCCGCGAGTGCTAACACCAATGCACAAACACTGCCCATCCCTATCTCACACACATGTGCACATATATGCGCACACACTTGAGCACACATGTGCCCACATGTCCCTGTGTGGAGCTGGTATTTCCTGACCCCTTCCTTCCACTTACCTCTCCAAGGGTGTCACAGTGCAAGAATTTGTGGGCACATCAGCAAATTAGCAACCCAGGCTGCTTCTGGCATGCTTGGAAGGCACAGCGAGTCTGGGAGAGCTCTGCAGGTATTTGATCACATCAGCCCCCCTCCATGTTTTTCCTGCTGACCATATTCATGAAAGGTTTTTGAGCATGAGGAGCAGGTGGGGACACATTCGCAGTGTTGACACCTCCAGGTATTACTGCAAGTCTCTTTCTGAATGGAAAACTGTGTTTTCTAAGAAAAAAAAAGATCTTGAGGCATGAGAAAAGGACTATACAAAATGTTCCTGAAAATGTTTCTGCCCTGTGGCGAGGCCAGTGCAACTTCTTGGGGGACCAAGCTGTTAACAGGATTGCTGGAAAGACCCAGATTAAATCACAGGGGTTTGGGTGCATTTTTAACTGAGATCTCATTTGACAAAGCCATAAAGCTGTGCCCTGAATGCTGTGTGCTCACTTTGCCAAAAGCTGTGGGCGCTGTGGGTGCCTCCCCCAGCATCCCCGGGGCATCCTCAGCTGGATCCCTGACTCCTTGCCATATTGCCAAACTGCATCTCCAGCTGGGAGGTGGAGTAACACGTTACTGACACTGGGAGAAGGCTTTCCCACACCTCTGTCTGGGCTTGCCCTCCAGCTCCTGCCTGCTGCTGTGGCACGCTCTCCTCTCTGCTGGGCCAGCAGCACTGACTGTGAGGCCATGATGTGAAGCAGGATCTGAAGAGGACTCAAAACACATCCAAGCTTTTCTATTTCTTTGGCAACTTTATACTGGGGGAGGAAGTGACTGTGGAGGCAGAGGATGACTGGAGCTGTGAAACAGAGCCTGGGGCAGAGGCAGGGCAGGGGCCAGTGCCAACCACCCCTCCAGGTGTTGCCAGACCCAGCCTTCCCACTGCTGGGCACTGCCACGTCTCCTCCTGAGCCTGACGGTGAGGCAGGGCCGGTTGGGTCCAGCTGGGACCATCCCAGCTTCCAGCCAGTGGAGGGCTTGATGACTTCTGCTTGTCCTTGGGGAAATGCCTCTGGTGAGAAGCACCCTCCCTGTGTGAGCCCTGGTTCACCAAGGCATCCATCACACTGGCTGTTGTCACATCAATAACCTGGGGATGCTTGCAAGGACCTTGGGTGCGCAAGGCTTGCTCCATGGGCTTGCTCCTGGCTTGTGGGACCAGGACAATGGAGAGGATGTCCGGTAGTTCCTGGTCAGGTCTACAAAAGCATTTTGAGGACAGGTTTAGTAGCAAATAGTTGACCATGTTGCCCAGAGAGGTGCTAGATGCCCCATCCCTGGAAACATGCAAGGTCAGGTTGGACGAGGCTCTGAGCAACCTGATCTAGTTGAAGATGTCCCTGCTTATGGCAGGGGGGGTTGGACTTGATGGCCTTTAAAGGTCCCTTCAAACCCAAACCATTCTAAGATTCTATGATTCTAGCCAGCCTGTGAGGCTCAGTCTCTCACCTGTAGAGGAAGACAAGCGCAATGAGAGCTGGGGTGGCCTGGAGACAGGCTCCCCTCACACATCAGGGTCCTGCCCAGTGTCACTGATGACCATGTGCTCTGCAGGGCTACGCAGGGCAGCCCCGGGAGTACATTGCCACCCAGGGACCCATGCTGAACACCGTGACTGACTTCTGGGAGATGGTGTGGCAGGAGGACGTGCCCCTCATCATCATGATAACCAAGCTCCAGGAGCGCAAAGAGGTACCGTTGTCCCTCCCCAGACCCAGGCCCAGTACACCCAGCAAAGGGTGTGGTGGGGTAATAACATCAGCAGAGGGTTATGCAAGACCAAACGTGGGGGCTGAGCACCCGCTTGCTTTCTCTGCTTTGGTCTCAGAGGGTACCCCTAATTGATCACACTCGGAGGAGGAGAGCCCCAGGGCTGCAGCCTTGGCCCCATCCGGCAAAGCCTCTCCTCCTCACGTGGCCTCTCGTGCTCTGGGCACGCTTTGCCAGCTGGATAATAGGATAAAGAGATTAGGGCACCTCCTGGGAGAGGGAGCACAGGCAGTGGTCAGCAGTGTCCCTCTGGCGCTGAGCAGCTCTCCTCCTGGGCTGGGAGCTCTCAGCCAGTGGATCCGGGCTGGGAGCTCTCAGCCCGTGGATCCGGGCTGGGACAGGAGCTGGCAGTGCTGTGCCCTTGTGGTGGCCACCCTGTGCCTTGGCTGGGATCCCTGGCTCCACATTCAAGGAGCACCGGCCTCGGGGCACTAACCCTCTCCTTCCTGGCCATGTCCTTCCTCCTTCCTCTCCCTGGCTGGTGCAGCATCCCTGTGCCCTCCCCCAGCCAGGCTGGGTCCTCCTGGGTCTGGCAGGTCATGGACTGGCCAGGCACGGCTCCTGTGGGGCCTGGAGACTCCCTGGGGTCTGAAAGCCATATGGCAGGGCATGGGAAAAGGTGCAGGGGGAGCAGATGTAGGGAGAGGGATCCATCCCATCCTTAGGCTGTGTTCTATGTCACTCCACATCCACGTTCCCCACTCCCCCTCTTCCCAAGAGCACTGAGCAAAGCATAGCTCAAACATCCGGTGGGTGCCTTGAGCATCTCCACAGCCACAAACCCTGACTTATTCTTTCAGAAATGTGTCCACTACTGGCCTGAGAAGGAGGGCACCTACGGCCCCTTCACCATCTGCGTGCAGGGCATGAGCGAGTGCGTGGAGTACGTGGTCCGGGATCTCTCCATCCAGGTGAGTTTGAGCTCCATCCTGGGGTCAGAGGGGGAGCCCAGCAGGGCCTGGCAGTGCCCCCAACACCCCCGAACTCTCCAGTGAGATGGCAAGGCTGCATGACAGGAGAGCAGAGGGTTCATGGCTGGGAGAGCTGGGTCTTATGACCACCCTGCCAGAGGAGGGTTCTGCAGAGCTCCTGACTGCCCCAGAAGGCTGAGAGGGAGCAGGACCAAGCCCTGGAGGGGAGAGGAGAGGGGGTCCTCTGGGCTCAGCTTCTTTATTAGCCCTTGGCTGTTTGCACTGTGCCATTGGGGTCTGCCCCATGGGGTCTCCGTAGTCACCCTGGGCTGACACTAGCCAAAAGGATCTTGCTGGCTTTGCCTGGACTGTGGGGGACAGTATTGCGACACTCTGTATCTGTTCCCATCTTCTGGGATGGGACATTTCCCAGTGTCCCTGGCCCAGGGATGTCTCCTGAGTGTCTGGCAAAGGCTCCGAGAGTAGTTTAGGAGGAGAGCAGATGAGCTGGTCACAGGCTGCCTGGCCTCTGCTTGAGCTGGACTCCGTGCCTTCATTTGGCCCAGCCCAGTGAGTCTGTGCTCCCACATCCTGATTTCTCTTTCTTCTGTGCTGGAAAAGCTTGAAGGTGAATGCCGCCAGGTCAAACACATCCTCTTCCCTTCCTGGCCGGACCAGCAGACGCCTGAGTCAGCCAAGCCCCTGCTGCACTTGGTGTCCAAGGTGGAAGAGACTCTGCAGGCTGCAGCCAGCCCAGGGCCCATCGTTGTGCACTGCAGGTAAGACCCTTCCCCTCACCCAAGCCCCTGTGTCCCTCACCTTGATGTCAACCTGCAAATGCCGGAGAGGAAAATCCCACATGTAAATGCTGATGAGCTGGTCCCGCTGTGGCACAGAAATCCCAGGGCACTGCAGCCCCAGAGCAGAGTTATTCAGACTGCAGCTCCTGTCCCAGCATCAGGATGGTGGCATTAGCATGGTGCATACTGCCTTGTAAAGAAATTTGTTTTGCACCTGGGTCTGCGGATGGCAAGGTGGGAGCAGGAGAGCTCTGCAGGGTTGGGATGCAGCCACCAGACCCACAACGGATCCACGGCTCCTGCTTCCTCTGCCACCGAGCATGGCTTGTGACTCGGCTGTGAAGCTGTTTTTCAGGGCAGCCCTCCCGGAGGAGGTAGCCTCTGTGTATTTTGTCTCACTGCTAAGCGAATTTGGGGACAGTGGAGCAGAGCACCCAGTCATCCCTGTGCAACACACATGGTGCATGATACCGCAGGCTGGCCCACCCCAGGGCAAACTGCTGGGTGCCTGGGGTGAGAGCAGAGCTGGGAGGGGGCTGCAGAGACCCCTGCACTGCACAGGGATGGGGGGCACAGGCTGGGTTTGTGCTTCCAGAGCAACCTCAGCTGGGCCATGCAACATGGCAAGACTCCCTTGCCGTGGCAGAATGATGCCAGCCCACATCTTTTGGTGCCTGGCTGAGAAAGTTGGTCTGGCAGCTGGGAGCGGGACCCCGGCATCCCCCTAGGAAGAAATGGCAGCAAACCAAACTGGGAGTATGTCCAGCTCGGACACATTAAGGCCCAGGCAGTGGATGTTCGTGGTGCTCAGCACAGCTGTGTCTGTCCCGCAGCGCAGGCATCGGTCGGACGGGCTGCTTTATCGCTACCAGGATGGGGTGCCAGCAGCTGAAGGACAAGGGGGAGGTGGACATCCTGGGAATCGTGTGCCGTCTCCGCATAGACAGGTGGGTGCTCAGGGCAGGCTGCTCCTTGGAGGGTCCTGCTGGCTGCCAAGCCTGGGAGGAGGGATGCAACAGGGACGTGGGGATGGGCATTGCGAGGGGGCACGGGGACAATTTTTCACGGAAGCCAGAAGGGTTGCTGAAAGAGGCAGATGTGGTGACAGCAAACGATTGCCCAGTGCTGGGCTGGTTTTGCTGTCAGGGCTGTTGTAGCTTTAGAGACCTGAGGACGCGAGGGAGAGGAGAGTGGCTCTGAACCTGGCAGCCAGTCTGCTCCTTCCAGATCAGCCACTAAATTCAGAAACACTCAATTTTGCCACTTTTCAAGGAGAGGTACCAGTGAAAATTAGAGCCAAATCAGTTGCTAATCTGCATTTTGAACAGCCCAGCAATGCTTCTGGGTCCACATACTCTTTGGGCAGCTCTGGCGCCTGTTTCAGATGTACTTGGACATGGTGGGTGGAACAGGAATATTTGTGCCCCAGGAGCAGGGAGCCAGGGATGAGGCTCTGGGCTTCGGCGAGGTGTCAGCAGGATCTGCCTTTCCCTTGCAGAGGCGGGATGATCCAGACAAGCGAGCAGTACCAGTTCCTCCATCACACACTAGCTCTCTATGCTTCCCAGCTGCCGGAGGCGGGAGACCACTAGCACAGGGCTCCCACCAGGCTGCCGGCTCCGCGCTCCGACCTCTCCTGCACCACCCGTGGGGACACCTCCACCAAACCTCCTCCTGGTGCCGCTGGGCCACAGAGCAGCAGCACAAGCATCCCCAGATGAGCACAGCCGAGCAAACCCATGGGGACTCTGTCCTTGTGACCCTGGGGACGAGCAGTGTTTGGTGGGATTCAGTGGATGCTCAAGGTGGCCGTTGCTGCTGGCTCGAGGCAGATTTCACTCCTGGAAAGAAGCTTTGGCTTTTGAAACATGCAATGTTTTATCCTCAACCAGAAGAGCAAGCTGTGTGGAGGAACTGAAGCTGGGTGAGCGCCGGGAGCACCGTTTGCATTCTAGCTGCACAGAAATGTTTATCCCGTTAGATGCGGAGCTGGTACGATTACCCTGCAAATAAACAGAGCCCTCTCTCCTGTTTTCATATCATCCGTGGGCAGAGGCTGTGCTGTGTGCAGGGCTGGGCTTGCTCCCAACACACGCCGCAATGGTGTTCTTGCTAGAGATACACCTTGATGATTTAGTACAATAGGTGCACAGCTGATTGCCTTCGTTACGCGGCTTGCTTTCCTCTCCACCTTCAGCCAAAACCTTCTCAACAGCCTTAAAGTAGGGAAGATTCCTAAGTGCATCTGCAGTTTTGCAAGCAATGTGTTCTCTCTTTTTACATGAGGGTGGTGGTGGGGTTGCGTTCTTGGATTTTTGCTGAAATCAGAACAAAATAATATTTGGGTTTTGTTGGGTTTTTTTTTTCACTGATAAATTCAGTGGGAGAATTTCACTGATAAATTTCAGAGGGGGAAACATTTTGGCACAAAGAATGGAGATGGAAATATTCTGTAAAATATTTTAAAGCTATTCAAAGCTGGCTTTCCGTTGATGGGCGTTGCACAGCCTGTTGGGCAGTGAGGACTGATAAGGAGCTGGGGGCTGCCTAGCCTGCGCTTGCCTGTGCCCACAAGCCCTGACGTGGCACGCAGGTCAATCCTCTTGCTGAGAGAGTCTCAGCTTGCTTCAGCTCCTGGAGCATCCCCAGATTAGAGCTGTGTGCATGGACCCCCTTCCACTGCTCTGAGGTTCCCCAAAATGCAGTTGAATGGCTGCCCAATGGCTTTGCCCTTGTGCCCGTTGCTCAGGCTCTGTGGCTCTCTTGGGAGGAGAAATGGTGGAATAAAGAGAGAAATTTCATCCTTAACTCTGCAGTTCTCCTGCAGAGTTCTCTCTGCAGTCCAGGACGATCGGGGTCCTCAGGCCTATGTTGTCCCCCCCCCCCCCCCNCCCCCCCCCCCCCAGTATCCCATCCTCACTACTCCTCTCCTGCCCCTCTCCGTTTACTCTCTATAAAAGCAGTAAGTGAGCAAGTGAAGCAGCCTTGTCCAGGGATGGGTAGTGAGCCAAAGTCAGCTTCTTCTCCCTAATCTCACCAGGCCTAAGTAGCAAACCCAGTGACAGACCAGGTATGTCCCATTGTGCAAAAATACCCAATATTACAGAAATTATCATGTACTGCTGAGCCCTGGTAGTCCTTATTAGTGGTTTTCAATGTATTTGCAGACTCTCCAGATAGAGTACTTGCCAGGGCACTTCCAATAGCGCTATAAAGCCACGTTGAAGCATCTGCTCACTGCAAGTAGAAAATCCTTTTGGAGAAATCTTAGAGAGTGGATGGAAGAGTGACAGACAGTGAGAGACCCTCTGCTGGCACAGCCCCCTCCCACAGCACCAGGAACAAACCCACTCCCTGGTCCCACAGCAGGAAAAAACCCAGATTTGAAGTAATGTCCTTCCACCTATGGTGTCTGGATTGCTTCAGCGATCTCCCTGTACCAGCTGCCAGGTCAACCCTTCCTTGTGCCACTGAGCCTGCCCAGCTGGGCACTTATGGGGGGACTTTGGTCTCTGTGAGCCTCCTGCCTGGTGCCTGGGTTCTTGAGGAGACTGCAGTTCCTCCATGAGCCAGCCCCTTGAAGGTCAAAGCATGGCTCAGGAATTTGCCTTCTCAGTTAATGTTGCCTTTGATGGTGTTTCTGAAGCCACCAGTGGAAGTTTTGAGCTCATCAGAGACAGGCTTTATTCAGCTGGCCCACAGCAGCCTCCTTTCCAAGTCTTCCCTCCCTACATTGCCATCAGGTAGGGGAACTTGAAGAGCCTGCAAGCTGCACCAAGGCATGAAAGATCACCCCGCTCCCTGGACAGCAGGACGTGCACCATTTTTCTCATGCTTTCAGTTTATTATCAAGAGGAGAGTTGTTAGGGCAGACTTGCAGTGAGAGCTGCATTGAGGTCTCCCAAGGCACGCAGAAGCAGCGCTGGGACTGGTGGCTGGGCAGGGGGTGTTGTCACCCCCTCTCAGGTTCCCCATTGGGTGCTGGGAGTCTTGCAGTTCAGCTGCCTGATGCAGATTATGATCAGTTCAGCAGTTTCCCTGTCTTTCAATCTCAATTTCTACCAGCTCTATCTGTTCGAGACACTTATCAGGCCATTACCACTGCACTATCAGAGTATCTCTCCATCCTCCCTGTATTTCCCAAGCACTCCTTGGGGCTATGCTGGGCTATTGCCCACATTATTGCAAAACCCCATCCCGGGGCTCACCTGGTGTCAGGGGTGAAGCAGGGTGTTTGATCTGATCTGGCTGTGTCAGGCTTCTACCTATGTCCTGGAAAACTGCTTCACCCTGCCCATAAAGACCATGTGGTGCCTGGAAGGCAAAGGAAAGGAATCACTCCAAAATCTCATGTCTCCCCATGCCCTGGGTTGAGATTAGGCCTCTGAGCTTGGCCAGGGGTTTCAGCAGGGCCAAGATTGCTCCTGTTCCTCACTCCCCTCCCTTAAAACCCTGGCATGGACCCAGCTGCCTTTTTTCTTCTCATGGCGTTTCTGTGCTTTGCTGGACGTGCAACCCAGACAACTGGGCAGGGAGCTGGTACTGGGGACCCTGGGCTGCAAACTCCTGCAAATGATGTCCCCGGCAGGCCAGATCCTGCCCAGGGTTCAGAAAAAGTCCTTTCTCCACGTGACTGTAATTTTGGCCTGGGGTTCCCCAGGCTGGTAATTCATTTCCTACCCATGCAACAACTCACCAGGCTGAAGGTTGCCTAGGATGGGAGAAAAAACATGGTGGCCACGTGGTGCACATTGCCGTAGTGGCACATGCAGGCGTTGCTGGTGGCAAGGAGACCCAAGGTGCTCCAAGTTCTCTGCAGCTGATGGAGAGCACCAGTACGTTGCATGGCGTCCTCATCCAACACAGCACACCACTGCAGGCTGCAGCAGGGCACCCCTTCGGCCAGCTTCTTGGAAGAGCAGGGCATTGGGGTAGGATGTGCTAAAATCCAGTGATTTGGGTATTCCACAGCAGCTCTCCACTCAGGCAAGCAATGAACCACAGACAAGTCTCCAACAGCATCCTCATGGACTCCGAGTAGTCAGTGACCAAGCCATCACCCAGAAAGGAGACATTTCAAGGCATGCTTTGACATTGCAAGGGCAACACTGGGGTCCCAGGAGCTCACGGAGGCCCCATGAGAACACCGGCAGCAGGTAGGTCCCACAGAGGACGAGGTCCACCCAGCAGCACCTCACCCAGCACCAGAGGAACAAGTTGACCTGGTGGCTGGGAGCATCAGGGACACTGTGGGGTACAGGAGTGACATCTATTCATGCTGGTTTTTGGAAACTCAATGGTTAAACTTTGAGACAGGGGAACATGGAAAATAAGCCATCCATTACCTCACAGTAACATGGAGAACAGCCATGACAATTGAGTTTCTTTAAGGAACTTGGTTGAGCAACCACATCAAAACTTTCTGGGAATTTCAAATGTGCTCTTGTCTGGAGAGGTCCTGGAGTGGTGCTGGCTCTTGTCCAAGATGCTCTGCCCAGTCCCACACTCCTGGCGTGGAGACCACGGGGCGACCCAATGGAGGACAGTGCTGCAGAGGCGCAGCTGCGGGGACTGGATCCGGCTCGTGCATCCCCACATGTCCTGGCATTTCTCCTCTGTAGGGAGCAGAGCTTGGGATCCACTGGTTCAAAGCAGTGGGAAACAGCCAGGTATCTCCAAACTGGTGTGAGACCCTTCCTGTACTGGGTATAAGGGAAATGGGGATGGGCAGAGGGGGGCCAGTACATGAAAAGGGTCTTTTTTCTCATTTGCTCATGTCTCTCCCGGTGTGGAGATGGACTCACCCAGCTACCATCTCTGCTGTGAGGGGTGTGTTGTGTTTGAGCACCAGATGGCCAGTTTCTCTGGCAGGGACTGCAGGAACACACGTGCTATCAGGAACCAATCTCTGCTAACAACTTGAGTGCCACAGGCTTTTTGGGTGGGAAGTCCCAAACTGGTGTAGGGACATTCCCTGAGCTGGAATCTGTTAAAAAAAAAAAAACAACAACATCTTCAGGCAGAAATTACACACAGGAATTGTGGGATCATGAATTTTTCACTGGTATGAGGAGCTACGGTGGAGTAATTACAGAAAGCAATGATATTCCTGCTTCCTTAGGCCTCCCGTTGAGAGCAGGGGGATCTTTAGCAGGCTGCAGCACCTCTGAAAACAATATGGCTTCTGCCTCCGAAAGCAAAGGAAGCTTCCCAGTGACTTGCAGCACATGATGGAAACTCTTTCCCACCATTAATTGTCATGGGCTCTGCGATACCCACTGTGAGGCAGATCCAACCCCAGCTCCATTTCTCTATTTTCTGTGCGTATGCGTTTGTCTTGGGCAGCCCCAGCAGTGAATTCAGCATCCTCCTTTCTCGTGGGAGCGTGAGCAACCTCTTCTGCATGTGCGCTCTCCCTGACAACTGCTGGAATAAAGGTCCTGCCTCTTCACCCTGGTGCAAGGGAATTGCAGATGTCCCTGTGTGTCAGCCCGTACTTTGGGACTGGCTCAAATCCAGCCTGGATGTAACCCAGCCTTGCTGGCATTGCACAGCTGGGCAGCGTAGCCGGCAGTGGGCCGCCCTGAGCGCTCAGCATCAACGTGGAAGGGCAAAGCAGAGCGAAAGCACAGCCAGCATAAGCACTCCGAGCGCAGGAGCACCTAGCATCCCCCTGCAACCCAGCAGAGCTTCGCTGGGTGAAAAGGAGGTGATTTTGGGGCTGCCAGGCCCAACCTGATCTTATAAGTTCAAGTTAAGGCAGGAGAGGTTTAGGTTGGATATTAGGAAAGATTTTTTCACTGAAAGGGTTATCCAACATTGGAATAGGCTGCCCAGGGAGGTGGTGGGTTCGCCATCCCTGGAGGTGTTTAAAAAAAGGGCAGACGTGGTACTTGGGGATATGGTTTAGATGTGGTTTTGTCAGGTTAGGTTAATGGTTGGACTCGATGATCTTAAAGGTCCCTTCCAACCTTAACAATTCTATGATTCTAAATGCTGGTGTTGCAGCAGGTTGTATAAACGTCTTATAGAAACATCCCTGGAGGAAGTCGTGCCTTTGGACTGCGTCTCGTTCTGCGTGTGGAAAATTGGTCATCAGCTCTCGTGACGTTGCTCTGGGTTCCTGGCTCTGCAGACGTCTTGGGAAATCAAAGGGTGAAAAACTGAAAGCATGTGCAGCCCGTTACCCAGGGCAACTGAGGCCGGAGGGCAAAGTGCCAGGTCAAAGCCCAGCCTCCAGATCCACAAAACCGGTGACTGTCCCACGGCTGAAAAAAACTCAGGAGGTGAACGTGCTCCCCTTTCTGCCCATGAGGTCCCCTCGAACCACAGTGCACCTCACACAGGGCTGGACCTCCAGGTCACCCTCATCTCACCCTTTACTGTCCCCTGAGTATCAGGAGCTGGGGTCCCTCCTGGGACCCCACCCTCGCCACCGCTGGTGTCACGCTGCCACATTGTCCTTCGGGAGCATCTAGCACTTCCATATGGCCACTTTCACCATTCCTGAGGAGGGGACACCCATAGTAGAGGGGTGACTGTGCCACCCAAGCCACCTTGGCCACTGGCTGGGAAGTTCTTTTCCTGCTGTGGCCGTATGTCAGGCAGGTGATAACAATGGGATGCGCTGGCTCAGCCTTGCTGTGGGTGCCGGGAGCCCTGAGGGACACCAGGTCCCCGGGGGAGCTGGAATCCAGAGGAGGAGACGTGTAAGGGTGCAGNGGGGGGGGGGGGGGGGGGGGCGGGGGCGGGGGGGGGGGGGGGGGGGGGGGGGGGGCAGGTGCCGGCTGCTGCCGAGGCTCTGTCCCAGGGTGCGGGATACGTGCCAGCCAGTGCAGGGTGCCAGGGGCAGGGGGCACTGGGTGCGAAAGGGCACAGGGGGTGATGGGGGTCTGGGGGGTGCTGGGTGCAGAGGGCACAGGACTCAGGAAGGTGCGAGGGCTGCCGGGTGCAGGGTGCAGGGGTACTGGGGGTGGTGGGTGCAGTGGCTGCTGGGCGCTGGGGGTGCAGGGTGCTG
>RSEF01000026.1:352314-372632 GCA_003993805.1 Himantopus leucocephalus | reverse complement strand
GGGGGGGGGGGGGGGGGGGGGGGGGGGGGGGGGGGGGGTGCGTGGGGTGCAGGGTGCAGGTGCATGGGGTGCAGGGTGCAGGGTGCGGGGGTGCAGGTGCCGGGCCGGGCCGTGCCGCAGGTGCCGGGCCTGATGCGGTGGGTCCTCCCACCCGACAGGGGGCGGCACTTGGCGGCGGGCGGCGCGCGAGGGCCCCACCCAGCGCGCGCGGCGGCGCGGGGCGGTGCGCGGCGGTGCGGCAGGAGGGCGCGCGGCGCGCGGACAATACCGGGGCGGCGGCGGCGGCGGCGGCTCGGCCCGGCTCGGCCTCGATCGGCTCGGCCCGGCCCGGACCCGCTCGGACCCGCTCGGCCCGGACCCGCTCGGCTCGGCCCCGCCTCGGCCCGGCCCGCTCGGCCCCGCCCCGGCTGGCCCCGCTCGGCTCGGCCCCGCTCGGCTCGGCCCGGCCCGGCACCATGCTGGCGCTCTTCAACAAGCTGCTGGACTGGTTCCGGGCGCTGTTCTGGAAGGAGGAGATGGAGCTGACCCTGGTGGGGCTGCAGTACTCGGGCAAGACCACCTTCGTCAANCCCCTTCCCGGCACGGCCGCGGCGGTGCCGCTGCGGGGGGGCTCGGCTGTGCGACCACCCCCTGGTTGCACCCCTGCTCCTTGCACACACACACACACACACACACACACAGCGGTGCACCCCATCTCGTTGCTCCCGAGTCTCGCACCCGCTCCCCCATCGCACCCATCTTGCACCCCCGTCGCGCACACCCCCGGTGACTCCCCAGGATTGCTCCGCCCGATTGCACCCCGGCCCAGAAGTGCACTTGGGGAGCGGGGGGTGCAGGCCGGGGGGTGCGGGGTGGGCGGTGGGGGGTGCAGGCCCGGCAGCACCGGCAGGGCCCGGGCAAGCCCCGGCCTTTCCTCCCCGCATCCCCGGCGCCGAGCGCGGCGGCTCGGGGGCCGCAGCCGGAGCAGGCCCCGGGCAGGATCGCGGCCCCCGCCTGCCCTTCCCGGCCGGCTGGGCCGCCGCCGGTCCCCTGGGTGGCTGCTGCCGTCCGGCATTGCGGGTGCCCCGGGAGCCGGGGGAGCTCCTGCCCTCCTCCCCTCCGTAGCAGGCGCTTTGTCATGGCCGGGCCCTGCCGCCGCCACGGAGGACCCTGCCCGGCTTGGTGCCGCCAGGGTTTTTTTGCTCGGTGGCCGGTGTAGGAGGTTCTTTGCCTCGTGACCTCCATCCCTTCCTCGGCCAGCACCCACCAACTGCGGCGTTCCACGAGCCTTGCACCCCAACGGGGCAGCGACACCCGCCCTGGGGACCCTTCAAGCCTGGCCTCGTCCATGGGGTCCCTGGATGCGACGGCGGAGCAGGAGCTGCGGGCCCTGGATTGTGACACCCAGGGTGGGGTCTCACCCATGGGTTTGCTCGGCTGGAGTCTCCCTTCTTGCTTTTTGGGTTGTTCTTGCCCTCTCCAGGCGCGATGGGAAGGGGCAGGTTTGGGCTGTCACCCCCGGGGGGTTTCAGGGAGGGAGGCGGATGCAGATCCTCCAGCTGTCCCGGTTCTCTCATGGCCCCTCTGGTCTGTGCACGTTGCTTCACTCAGTGCCGAGGCTCCAAAGCAAACGAGTTATTTCTGCTCGCTCGGGGCTCTGGAAGCTGCTGGGCTGTCAAAGGTGATTTTACAGCTAATTTGGAGGCTTCGTTTCGCTGCGGTTCTACTCCCCAGGAGGATTTCCCTTGGTGCCAGGTGCTGCAGGGGCAAAAATGTCCTTCTTGAAGTGCCGTTGGGCAGAGGGAGGAGACCCTAACGTGCTTTTCACCCCGGAGACGATGGAGCTCCTGCTCTTGAGCTGTTTTGCTGGCAGTCACCGCTCGGTGCTGGTTCTCCCAGCAGACCCAGACCAGCCTCAGGGGACAGGCAGCTTTGTGGCTCTGGGACAGTGACCATAAGCACCAATCCTTTTTTGGGGTGACTTCGTCCCTGCCGTTTGCATGTTTAATGGTCCTTTTTTGCAGTCCCATGACGGGTTGGGATGTGACGGTGCCACATGTGGGGTAGTCCTGCTCTGGACCTGCCACACGCTGCTAGCCTGTTAATAGCAACACAGGCTGCATTAAAAATGGAAAAGTAATTTAACACCTTTTTAAATAACCAGATAAGCTTTAAAGGGTGATGGAGCTTTATCCCAAACCTGCGGGGCTGTTTTGCCTGCGCAGGGCTGGAAATCACTGGGGATGGTCCTCATCCTCTTGCAGTGGCTCTTTTGCCAGCCCGGTTCCCCTTTCCCCACGTGTCTCCTCCTCTCCCAGCCATGTCTGCAGCAGACAGGGCTCAGCATGGGCTTTGGGGGGTTCCTGCTTCTGCAGAAACTTCATACCTGGCAATTTTGCTGTGTGCAACACCTCGCCTGCGAGACCTGTGCACCAAGACTCTTTCTGCTTAGCCAGTATTGCTGGTGTAGGGAAAAGTGACATCCAGGAGCAGGTCCCAAGGGAAGTTCTCCGTGCATGGGCTGAAGCTGCCTTCCTGGGCTGCTGGTGCATCAGGAGGCCTGTGGTGGGGTGTGTAACAGCCTTGCAGGGCAGTCAGGCTCAGGGTGCTGAGCAAGGAGATCAGTCTCTGCTGCAGTTTTGCCCGTCTGTAAATTTATTTGGAAAGTTCAGATTTTGTGGCAGATGCACACAAAAAAGAGGCGCTGACCTTCGAGAAAACGTCCTGTAAATAAGGACTTGTCGGGGACAGCTAAATAACAACATGACATGCAGAAAATCCCAACTGAACAGGAACTGCATGAGAAGTGTTTGAGCCGTCTGTCTTTAAGGTGACGTAACGGGGGTGTTAGAAGGGGAAATAGCTGTGATTTGGGCTTTGGGGAGGGGAAAAACCTGAACTGAAAACTATTGGATTTTGGTGTTGTTGGAGTGATCTCCCAAGAGGTCTCTGCGGTTGCAGGTGATGCTCCCCAGCCCACAGGGCGATGCGGGAACTGGAGCTGCTCTGACTTGGAGCCATCCTCGTCTTCTGCACCTGTCTGAAAAATGGAATCCAGTTGCCTGGAAGATAGCGTGGTTTCCTACAGCAGCCCAGAGCTGTGGCCGTGCCGGACGAAGGCTTTGCTGAAGGCAGCCACAACTGGTGGGGGGATGACTCCTCCTGGGTCACCTGGCTGGGGTTTTTATTTTTCAGGGCTCATTTTTTCCTTCTCTGGCTGTCAGGACCTGAAGCTTGAAGTCCTGTGTGCAAGGAGGGGTGGAAGGCTGTAAAACACATCTGGTCTTGGTTTTAACCTGTAGCCAGAGGGCTTTTAGCTGCCTTTTCCCCAGTCTGGGGGTGACGAGGGTGAGACTTGAGGGTGTTGAGAGCCCCTCAGTGGGTGCTGGGGCTCAAAACCCATTGGTGCAGGATGTGTTTAGAAAAAGAGAGTGTTTTGCTGCTTTTGATTCAACATCCCATATCTTCTACCTGCGCTAGAGAGCCTTCCAAGGGAGTGAAGCCACAGAGACTGGGTGCCAGGGTGTCGGACCTGCGTGGTGGGGGTCCTGGGGCAGCATCCTGCACTTGAGCTCCACTTGAAAGTGATTCAATTCAATGCTGCAAGAGGAAACCACGTCAGCCTTGTACATGGCATCAGGTAGGATGATGGATGCCATGGCAGGTGGCCAGCTCTCCGACAGTGCTGCCGGTGGAGGCACATCCTGACAGCGGCTTGGAGGAACGCAGAGCTCAGTGCCTGCTCCCACCCATTCCCAGGGAGCCACCATACCCCTCTGCTGACCCATCTCTGCAGAGTGCGCTTGGGTGCCTGACCCTGGGAGGGGATATGGTGTCTCCAGGTCCTGCAAGGTCTCCAAGTATTGCTGGGCAGGTAGAGAAGAGAGATGCTGAGGGATAAGCAAGGAGATCTTGTTCTGATGCATTTTCGCTGGTCAGTCTGGCACACATCTCTCCCAGTAACTCTGGACGTGGCCCTTGAGTGGGGTCTGGCAGGGCCAGAATGGGGTGGGAGGTAGACATGGGTCCTCGTGCTGGGTGGTTGTTCTGCCTCCAGATGCAGAGTCTGGGCCCTTGACAGCTGCTTCCATTGCACCTGAGCTTCATCATGCAGAAGGTGGTATTTTTTTTGGGAGGGGTTTCTGGAAGAGGAGAAGGAGCTGGCTGGGGCACAGTCTTGCCTTGCTGCTGCAAGCTCTGTCAGCATGAGCCAAGAAAAAATGGACAGTGGATTGCTCAGAGGTCAGGTTGCTCAGAGCCCCATCCAACCTGACCGTGAATGTTTCCAGGGGTGGGACATCTCCCACCTCTCTGGGCAAACTTTGCCACTGTGTCACCATCCTCAGCGTAAAAAAAATTATTCCTTATATCTAGTCTAAATCTCCACTGTTTTAGTTTAAAACTGTAACCCCTTGTCCTATCGCAACAGGTCCTACTAAAAGGTCTCTCCTTGTCTTTCTTATAAGCCCTCTTTAAGTACTGAAAGGCCCCAGAGCCTTCTCTTCTCCAGGCTGCACACTCCCAACTCTCTCAGCCTGTCCTCACAGCAGAGGGGCTCCAGCCCTCGGAGCATCTTCGTGGCTTCCTCTGGACCAGCTCCAATAGGTCCATGCCCGAGTTAGACGCAGCACTGCAGGGGGGGTCTCACCAGAGCAGAGTCACCCCTCCCTCACCCTACTGGCCACGCTGCTGGGGATACAGCCCAGGATGCAGTTGGCTTTCTGGGCTGCCAGCGCACATTGCCGGCTCATGTTCAGCTTTTCACCCACCAACACCCCCAAGTCCTGCTCGGCAGGGCTGCTCTTCATCCCTTCATCCCCCAGCCTGTATGGATACCAGGGGTTGCCTCAACCCAAGTGCAGGACCCTGCACTTGGCCTTGTTGAACTTCATGAGGTTCACATGGGCCCACTCCTTGAGCTTGTCCAGGTCCCTCTGGATGGCATCTCATCCCTCAGGTGTGTCAACCGCACCACTCAACCGATGACACCACTTGGTGTCACCGGCAAACTTGCTGAGAGTGTACTCAGTCCCACTGTCTATGTCATTGATGAAAATGTAAAACAGTACTGGTCCCAATATGGACACTGGCCTCAATATGGACAAGTGATGCCTGAGCGTGAGTTGCCTTGTCCCGAGCAGAAACATAAGCAGGTCTGAAGGGCTTGACCAGGGTCATCCAGGTGGGCAGTGGCACCATCTCCCTCGTGCTTGGCAAGAAGCGCCAAACAAGCCCATTTGCTTGCCCTGAAGAGCAGCGTGTTGCAGAGCCATGAGCTGGCCCCCTCGGCTGCTCCAGGATCTGGCCTGCAGCTGGATGTACGTACCGGGGTGGTTGTACACAGCCCGGCATCCGTAGCACCAGCCCCTGGCTTGCTGCGGTGCTGTTCAATCCAGAGGTGCTCCGTGCAGCCCACATGGGTAAAGCTGCTTGGCTTGCTCTGAGCATCGTCCCTGTGTTTTGGGGACAGCGGCGTCCTGCCTGCACTCTGGGTTTTGCCTTAAGAGCCATGGCTGCATTGCTGTGGGACCTGCTGTGCACCATGACGGGCTCAGGGGGTGCTGGGAGAGGGAGCGAGTCTGGTGGGATACTTGGTGCCGTGCTCAGGCTGCCTTAAATAAAACACTGCACCATCGGGGCACGTCTCCAAGCCATTCCTGCCCCAGCTTGGAGGCATGGTGGCGAACCCAAAGTACAGCAGGGGAGAAACTCCTTGGCATTGCACAAGACTTCTGGGATGTTCATGAGAGCAAACATGGGAAAATAGAGGGATAAGGGACCAAAAAGGGTCTGTTGCGTGTCAACAGTTTGGCAGTCAGTACCTTTGTCAGGCTGTGCCCTGTGCTCAGACAGCACAGTCTGTCCTGTCTCAGCAAACTGCATTTCTACCTATTTCCCTGGGTAAGGATGTCTGTCTTTTGCGTGCATGTATGTGTTTGGGGGTCTGAACACCAGCAACTGGTCTCCAAAGCTGGGGTCAGAGGCCAGTAGTTCCTGGTGCAGGGGACACCCATGGTTATGGCTCACTGGAGTGTCCTTGCCAGGGCTGTCACTGGCACGGCTAAGAGCGACTGTCGCATCCCAGGGCTGATGTGCACTGGCATCACTCTGTACCCAGGTGATGGCTTTTGGGACTGCCATGCCCCTGGCCAGGCTTTCCTGGGCACAGGCGTGTGCAGATACTGGGGCTGAGCTGGCTGTGGAAGCATCTGCCAGGCCACGTGTGTCCCACAGTGTGGGTGCCATCCGCCGGGAGAGAGCACTGGCGTGTCCTGAAAAACCCAAGCATAATCCTTGAATTCCCCTTCAGCATAACCTGAGGTCCGGACATAGCAAAGACCTGCTAATTAGGGGCTGTTGTAATTATTTTCTTTATTTTAATTAAAGAGTGCAAAGTTAAAAGGCAGCCTTAGAAGAATGTAAACACCAGTAAGATTGTGAAGTTAAAGGGTAGCATGAGCCTCGAGCAGCCTGGGTTGGAAGTCTTTGGTCTTTCAAAGCAGGGCAGCCTTGGAGATTGATCCAGCTTTGAAGAACCATGGACTACCAGGCTGTGGTGATCTCAGAGGGGCCTTTACTTCTCTGCCTGGTCCTTATAGCAACTGCTGGTCTCTGCTGTGGTGCCCCTCGCCTGAGAGGTCCCATATGGATGTATCACCATTTCCTTAACCCTTCAGCGCTCAGCCTGTACCCCTGCAGCGAAGCCAGGTGCTGCTTGAGAAGATGTGGTGGGACTCCGTGTCCTCTTGCGCT
This sequence comes from Himantopus leucocephalus, assembly GCA_003993805.1. Lineage (NCBI taxonomy): Eukaryota > Metazoa > Chordata > Aves > Charadriiformes > Recurvirostridae > Himantopus > Himantopus leucocephalus. Next base: position 365,900 of record RSEF01000026.1, on the reverse strand, counting down.
TTGCAGAGGTCCGAGGGAGGAGCTGGTGGCCGAGGGCATGGTGGGGATGGGCAGAGTCAGGCCAGGTGCGAGCTCAAAACTTGGCGCCTGTGCCTTACGGATGCTCGCTGCCTTAGAGGGACAAACAACACGTGCATTGGTAGCCAATGGCTGTGCAGGCTCAGAGCCGTAGACAGCAGAGCCAAGGAGCAATCTCCTGTATTTTCTGGGGTCTGGTAGCAAAAGTCCACCAGCTACAGCCTCCTGAGTGGTTTGTCCTCAGCTTTCTCCTGCTTCCACAGCCTGCACCCACTGCTTGGTTCTCCATTTCTCTTGTTCTGTTTTTTTTTTTTTTTTTTAAATGGAAAAAACAAATGCAGTCCTCATTTCCTCTAAAAGTGAGGATGTACCTTCGTTATGCCTGCTTTTTAATTATTGCCATTATGCAGATTTTCTCTCCTAGTTTACTTCTCTGGAGCAGCAGCTTCAGCAGGTGGAAGAATTGGTTTCTATGGGCACTGCTTAAATATTTACTTTGGTCTCATCTTTACAGCCTTGAAGAAAGTAAGGGTTTCACTTAAATTCAGTTTTACCGGTGGCTGCCAGCTCTGCCCACCGTGGCTGTGGCGTTCCCCAGCTATAACACACACGCACGCACGCGCATACACACACAGAAAGAGATCTCTCAGTTGACCCTCAGACCCCAGAGTTGCTCTGGCAGTTGTCCTACACCTCCTGGTTCCTCCAGCAGCCACCTTCTCCTGTGGTCTCGCCCCTGGGGACGCCTACCCTCTGGCTTTGTGGCCGCTCCACCTGCTTAGCAGTGGCTGCACCAAGGAAAAGTGGCCTCTGAACCCTGGTTTGGAGACAAGTTGCTCATGCTCAGACCCTCACACACACACGTGCACACAGAAGATACAGCTTGGGGAAATAGTTAGAAATGCAGTTTGGTAAGAAGACAGGACAGGCAGCACTGGCTGAGTACGAGGCATGGCCAGACAAACATACTGACCAGCAATCTGTTGACCCTTTTTGTCCCCTTATCCCTCTGTTTTCCCATATTTATTCCCATAGACATCCCAGAAGAAGTCTTGTGCAGTGCCAAGGTGCTTCTCCCCTGCCATACTTTGGGTTCCCCACCTGCCATTGTGTCCCTGGGTAGAGGAACCTGCTCTGGCTCTCCTGCCCTGGGATTAGCTGGACCAGTTTTTTTTTGTGTTTGTCCACCTGTTCTTGTTTCTCTGTGCTCCCCTGTGTGTGCGCAGATGGGTTTTTTATCACAGAACTTAATAATTACCTCTGCCAGGCTCATCAAGGAGATTCCCTTTAGCCTGCCCTTGATGAAACCCAGCTCAGGAAGGACAGCACAAGGCTTTGTCTTCACCTGTGTCCTGGCCGGGCTGTGGACCTGCGGCACAGCTACCAGCAGTGCTGTGCCCTCAGGGACCTCAAGTGTCCTGCAAGGTGCAAGCACTCCCAGCCCTGCTGCTGCCTGCCCCTGCCTTGGCTGGGGTGTCACGGCCGGTTTGGGACACTGTGCTTGGGGGAGAAAGGGATGGGATGGGAGAGGATCCAGCTGAGAGCAGGGCAATGGCTGGAGGTCTCCCGAGAAGGCGGAGCAATGATTCAGGAGGGGACAACCTGAGCATTGTAAGTTCAGTAGAGGACTAAGGCAGACTGAACAACCTCAGAAACAAGAGTTGGGCCAAGTTGCTCCAGTGCCGAGTTTGTATGAGCTGGGTTGGACCGTGGGGAGGAGGCAGATGGACACAGGCGGTGACAGAGCAGGGGCATGGAGACGTTATGGGTTGGGGATGGATTGAACTCCATGTCTTCAGGGTTCCATTGCTGGAGCCATCCTGGGGCCATCCATCGGGCTGGGTAGCCAAGCCAGGTGCCATGTAGCCAGCTCGTGTCGGTCCATCGTGTTTGGAGATGTGCACTGGATAGCAGAGAGGCAGCTTCTGTTTCCTTCAAGAGGGCAATGCTAAGGGCAGAGCTGCTAAGCTGCGAGCTTCGCCTTGTCCCAAAGAATCTGGAGTCCTCTGAAGGTGTTGCCTGCTGCCCCCTTGTTGCAGCATTGGCTTGGACTGTGCAGTGCAGAGCTGCTCTGCTTTGGTCCTGTCCCACATTGTTCCTCAAGCTTGCAGGAGGGGACCTTCTTAGTGCCTTGCTTGGATCCAGAGGCTTTTGCTTTGCTCTGGAGTTTCTATAACAGACCCTGTGCTGCCATCAAGTAGTGCTGATGCTGGTGGGGGCTGCGCATATCCAGTACCCCAAAGCCTGGGCCAACAGCAGGCGGTCACTCTAGAGCCCCCAACGCTTCATGTGGCCACCACCTCTGTCCCTCCATCCAGATGCTGCCTCGTTATGGACACACCCTGAATGAGAGCATCTGCTAAGAGATTTGTAGGCAGTTGTGGAGGCTGTGTGGAGAAAGGTGGAAGCAAACATTGCTGCAGCAGTTGTACATAGATGCCTTCTCCACCTCAGAGTAGAGAGCTGCACTGTGTGTCCCTGGGGAGCTGGTGGGAGCATCTCGTATGTGTCTGTGCCTCTCTGCCCCAAACAGGGTGTTGGGTCAGCGCAGCCTCACTGCTGCGGTCCAGGGTGTTTTGGGCTGTGGCGCAGTGCTGAAGAAGCAAAAGCAGCCCAAGGATTTTCCCTTTCATCTGAGAAACCTCATTTTTATGAAAGAAACAGCTTCAGTGATACAATGCTCTAAAAAAAAAAAAAAAAGCCATTAGCTGCATTGCAGGGAGTAGGATGAATCTGTCCTGGAGAGCATCATCTTGCCTGACTCCTGTGGGCTTACTGGCAGTACTGGTCATGCCGGCATCACCTGGGCTGCAGGGTCAGCTGGCTGCCTGCCACGGGCTTGTCCCCGGATCCCATTTTTGCTCTCGAGATCTGAGTGCCCTGGAGATAGGGCCCATGGGCTCAGGGAGGGCAGCACAGCCTGTTTCAGCTGCAGTAGCATCACCAGCGTGGCCAGGAGGGGCCTGTGGGTTTTCCACCATGCTGAAAGCCTGCGATGTTGAATTTCCAAGCTGAGGGGTGCTGCAGAGCCAGACCCTGTAGGTTAATTGCAGGTGGTGGTGGTGAGACCATCTGCTTCGGGGTGGAAGGGGACTGGGTGCCCATCCCTGTCCTGCAGCATCCCTGCTGGCCTGCCCATGGTGGCAGCATCTGGCCAACACGGGTCCCTTCAGCGCAATCCCTCTGCACAGAGGATTTAAAACCAAAGCATGCTGAGGATTTGGGGCAAATGTTGGGATTGTCTCATTCTCAGACCCATGTGGCTCTTTCTCCTTGCTGCCAGCCCTGGGATAGCTCCATCCCACCTGGCTCTGCGTGGCAGCCCCCCTTCCCAGGTCTCTGGGTTCCCTGGGAGGGCTATGCTGTGCTCGGGGACAGCCCTGTCCCCTCCGGTGCATTCTGCAGGGGGACACAGGGCTCCATGCCATAGCTGCCCTGTGATGCTCAGAGCCCCAAAGAGCTGAAGACCCGCTGTCGAATGGAAACGTTGCAAAGGCTTGGGTTTAATTTGCCTTTTTCCCATGCAAATGGGGTACTCTGAGTCAAGCATCCATCTGTGGGGCTGTCCCAGCTCGGCTTGGCGATGCGAGACGTGCTGGGGGGCCAGAGCAAGCCCATGCAGTGAGGCTGGTCTTCTTTCACTGTTGTGGAGACGAGCGCCTGGAGGAGCAGCAGCTTTGCAAGTGAAACTCCTGGCTGCCAGGCACTCCCGCCCTGCGCTGTGCACAAAGCCGGTCAGGGAGGTTCCAGGTGAGAAATTAAACCCCTGCATTTCTCTCCGGGTTGGAGCTTGGACAGGGTTCGGCAGGGGCTCGACGCTGTGCCACACGGTGGGAGATGCCTGCTGGAGTGTGAGGCTGGGTGGTTTCAGGCAATGTCGAGGCGCTTGTGGGAGCCATCCAACCAAGGGTGCTTTGGGCATCTGCCTCTGCGCCACGGATGACCATGTTCTGGTGGAGACATGACTTTAGATGACCAGGGGCCAGGCTTTCGGTGCTGCCATCTCTGGTCCCCAGGGAATGGCTTGTTTGCAAGCACCTGGGGATATGGGGCTGCAAAACAGCCAGCAGCAACTTATCAAGAGCAGGTTACATCAAAGCAGTATCATGCTGTGCTAGGAGAGGGTGACAACTGCCTGGCCACAGTGAGGAGCTGGGCCTGGCCACCTTGGCTCTGCACACTGCTTGCCAGAGCTGGTGGATGCAGGTTCTTTCTTTGTGTGTGCCAGTGAGCTGAGGTCCTGGGTGCTGGCCGAGCAGGGGATGATGCCTGAACTGATAAGTGACATGGTGTCCATATGCATGTGGCAGAGGATGGGGCTTAGAGTGAGCTGGGGCCACTGCTTGCCCCCACAAAAGCTGGATCCTGGCCGCTTCTCCCAGTAATCCAGCTGGAAAGTGGTGGGGCTGGGCAGAAAGGTCAGGTCCAGCCAGGGCATTGGGCAGGGTGGTCTGGCCAGGGGTGCGAGGGGACCCTGGCAAAACCAGCAATGAACTACCCCTCTGGTAGGGGGGTTGGACTAGATGATCTCCAGAGGTCCCTTCCAACCCCTATCATTCTCTGATTCTGTAAAGCCTGCAAAGACCCGATCCACCCGTTGTAGCCACAAAATCCATCCTGCCTGCAAGGATTTTTGTGCCTCCTGGAGGAATCCAATTTCCAAGTGATGGCTGCAGCTGGGCGTGATCTCCGGGGTCAGCAGGGTTGCATAACCAAAATTTGGGGGAAAGATGTGTCCAGTGAAGCTTTTGCATGCCTGCAGCTGGGCTGGTCTCCACTCTCCCTGGCAGTGGAGCTGCGGATGGCTGGTAGTTGCAGATGTGCCAGAGGCGTCAGCATCTAGGGTGGTTGGAGGGCGAAGAGGGGACATCATGTTTCCACTGTTCAAAGTTGCTTTCAGACAACAGCTGATGCAGAAGGAGCCGAATGCGTTGCAGCACATTGAAGATGCTGCTGTGGGTGCCAGGACAGCAGGGACCACGTGCCAGCCATCCTGGACCACCATGTGTCAAGTTCCCAGTCCAGCCTTTTTTGGACAGCACAAATGGTTTTGTCTTGGCCCCTTGGCCATGGGCAGCCTGGAGGCAGGCGCGGCAGTGGGGGAAGGATTTGGGGCAGGGAGCAAGGCCATGCTTTGCTCACAGAAATGTGGGCACTCCCATCTCTGGCAGAGGAAAGCAGAGGTGACTCCTGGCTCCTGCAGCCTATGTTTTCCTGGAAGAAGAGCCATCACACCTGAACCTTGTCTGAGGTGGCTTTCGCACAGCCAGTGGTTCCCGTGATGTTGTCCGGGATCCCTGATGGAGGTGCCTGCAGCTTCAGAGAGCTCTTCTGCCATTGCTCTCGACGTCTTCTGATCAAAGCTTGATAATTCCTTAAAACCTGGTCCATAAAGCCAAATTGTGTGTGGGACTTCAGTCCGCAGGAGACATCCCCTGTGTCGGCCGGTGGTAGAGGGATTCCTGTCTGCTTCCCCTCCTCTCCCCCCATGCCCTTCCCTGCCAGTCCCTGGCATGGTTTCTGGGTGCACTGTGGCTTGGAGACCCCTTGGCTGCCGGGCTTTGCTGATGAACACAAAAGGGAAATGAAAAAGGGAAGTGGCGCGTGTTGCAGAACCGTTGGAAGAGGTCAGGAAAACCCTGGGGACGCACTGATGTGGTGGGTCTGGAGGAGCCGTTGGCTCAACGAGGCACAAAATTCTGCTTATCAGAAAATGGCATAAATTGCCTTCCCTTTTTGAGGTTTGTGTTAACTGAAAGAAAACCCAGAAAAGTCCTAGAGAAACAGAGATTTTAAGCCAGTAAAGAGCTGCTGGGATGAGTTCAGCTGCGGTTGGTGGTTCCTGCAGGTTTCTGGCAACAATGGCCTCAGCAACGTGTTATCCTGGTTATCAAACCTTCTTCCCCATCGCCTTCCTTGGCATTCCGCAGCAAGGCCTTCCACAAGGATGCATTTAAAAACGTCTTATAATCTCATCTTCTTAAAATCTCATCTTCTCAATCTTCTTTAAAAGAAGATTATGCTGCTTTGAGTCCCAGTGAGGCTGCCTGCCAGGCGGGAGGCTGCAAGAGGCAGAGGGTGAAGGGCTGTGGCAGCTCCTGCCCCTGGGATGCTGCTGGGGCTGCCTGGAGCATCCCTCTGTGCTGCTCAGTCCAGGGCCATCTCGTGGCATTGGGATTTGAGCAGCAAACTGGAAAGTGGGGTGGTCTTTAACAGACCAGCGCCATCCTATCCCTCTGGTGCGGTGCCGGGCATGTGGGCTGGCGAGCCAGCATCTCCCCATGGCAGCAGAGGGACTGCTCCTGCTCACCGCTCTGACAAGACTAACCTAGTTTCGCAGCGGCACTGGGATGCTGCAAATCTGTGGTGATTTCATGCATTTCATGCCTGATGTGGCTCAGAGCTGCGCTGCCGGAGGACGTGTGACGGCAGCTCCTGGGGAGGGGGAGAGGGGACACACTGCATCCCCCCATGTCACCCATCACGAGCACCCAGCTCTCATGCACGGGCAGGGTGCAGGCAGGCGGCAGGCTTGTAGGAAAGCAGAAGTCAGTCTGGTTTTGGCTGGGCTGTAAATGATCCAAAGCAGGAAACATGTGAGAGCCCCTAGGACTCGCGGCCGGAAAGGAGCCAGTGCAGGAGGTGGCTCCCCTGGGCGGGAAGCCCAGCCACTGCCTGCACCCTTGTCCTTGCAGGGCTGCCAACAGGTTTTGCGAGAGCGGTTTGGGCCCAGCATGGCTGCCCTGAGGTCACTGCAGCAGGCGAAGGTCTCTGCCTCCTCCCACAAAGGGCTTGGGAATCCCACCTGGAAAGGGCAGGGATGGGCGAGCCTCCGCCACCCCACCGAGATGGCAGTGTGGCTGGGGCTGGGGGCTTTACTGGGGCACCCAGGGCACCCTGCACCCCATGCAGCCGCAGCAGCGTTTCCCTCCTGCAGGCATTTTATCTCCTTGGCTCTTAATTTTGCCTGTGGTGTGGACCAGGAGGAGGGTCATGCCATGCCTGCTGCTGGGCTCGCAGAGTGTTTGGGGTTATTTCTAGGCAAGCTGTCAGCCTCGGTGCCCTGCTCAGGGCAGGCTGGCGCGGGTTCCCTGCCTCCTAACGCTGGTTCACTTTGTTCGTTGCAGTCAGGACAGTTCAACGAAGACATGATCCCGACAGTGGGCTTTAACATGAGGAAGATCACCAAGGGGAATGTTACCATAAAGGTAAAGTGCAAATGTTATTGTCAGTGTGGGCTCTTGGGATGAAAGGTGGGGTGAAGGGAGACTGGTGGCACTTCTGCTGGAGGTTGAATGATGCCAGCAGCCCCAGCTGCAGTTGGGAAGATCTGCCCTGTTAGGTTTCTGCAGGTACCAACCAGATGGTGCAAAGGGATGTAGGAGATCCAGACCTCTGCAGTAAGAGCCAGTCCAGGCTGCAAAGCTTGAGGTTTTCTTATACCTGTGGCTTGCTGGCAGGGACTCATGGATGTGGTCACCTTGCTGAAGGTGGGAGCACTCGAAAAAAACAGGTCATGGCTTGCAGTGGTGGTCTCTGCCTCAAGAGCAAAGGGAGAGGAGGTTACTGCCCCTTCTGGATCTTCCAAGGGCCTCAGTTTGGACTGGGAAATAACAGTGGGATGGGCTTGAAAAGCTGATTGGGGATCTCTGCCTGCTGCAGAAACGTTTCCAAGGGTGTGCTGAGGGTTTTGAAATGGCAAGTGCATCAGTGAAAGGCCAGGAGGTGCAGTGGGCATGGGGAGGAGCAGCCAGGAGCATCTTGTGCCAGGTGGTCCCCCCGTGCCAGCAGAGGCACATCGCAGGAGGTGTTGGACACCCTCCGGCTGCCCTTCCTGAGATGTCTGCTTTCTTTATTGAGTCGCGAGCTTCCTCATTAGGTTTGAGCTGAAGAGGACGGGATAGGGGTGGGTTTGGTGCATGCCTAGTCCTCTGGCCGGGTGGCTGCGTGGGGAAGGGTCATGGGCAGGATGGTGGGGTAACGCCGCCTTTTCCCTGTCACAGCTCTGGGACATCGGTGGCCAGCCACGGTTTCGCAGCATGTGGGAGCGGTACTGCCGTGGAGTGAGTGCCATCGTGTGAGTATCACTGGGAGCCGAGAGCCCCATCACTCACGTGCCGATGCTGAGCCCTGCCAGCAGGTGGGGGCACGGTCCCATCGCCCCACCCAAGGGTGCTGGGAAGGGCTGAGCTGGGGAAGCTGCCGGTGCCTTTGCTGCAACACCAGCTGCTGGCTGTCAGCAAGTCTTTTGGGTGTCCCTGCATGTCCCCTGCTTGCAAACGTTGCAGTAAGCACAGTCCAGGCTGGGGATGAGACTGTGAAGATGCTCATGGGAAGCAGGCTGCCTGCTCCTAAGGACAAGAACCAGAAAATTAGATGTATGTAATCTTCACCAACTGACTGTGCCCTGAGATTTTGGAGGGCTGGGTTTCTGTACTGCCCTTCTTAACTGTAGTTCTGGCAGGTGAAGAGGAGTGAGGGACCACTTGTCTTGCTTGTTGGGACAGCAGTGTCTGGTCCTGCCCTTGCTGATTGTCACCGTGTTGGGACATGTCCTTGACACTTTTTATTACAATGAGCTTTGCTGGAAATGAAAAAATGCTGTTTTTTTCACTCCTTTTATTGCCTCCTTCTGTAATTTCATCATTTTTCCAAAGTGGCCCATCTGGTTGAAAGTAAACGAAAGGACCTGTGGCCATCCAGGTCATGGTCCAGTCTGCCTTCCTCGCCTCGAGCTGCATCATGTCCCGTTTATCTTGCCTTTAGCCCTCCCACCCCATCCAGCGTGCCGAAGGCTTGTGGTAGTGCCTGGGTGGTATTTTTCCCTCTCCCTCTCAGTACGGCCATACACATTTTCCTGTGTTCAGTACTTCAGTAGCTAAAGGCTCTTTTCCTGTTTTAAATAAACCCCACAAGGCCTGATGAAGCTTGATAGTGTTTCTCGCTTTTTCTCTCCCGGCTTCTCGATCTTTAAAATAAAGGCTGATTTGATCAGTTCCTCTCCCCAGTTTTGGCTTCACTTACGTCCTTTGCAGGACGGGTGTCCACCCATAAGATCTAAATCCTTCCCTAATTCTTCCCCGTCTGCTCAGAGCAAGCATTGCTGACCGCTGGCTTCATGTGCCTTTTGCTCCGTGCCCCAGGCCCAGGATTGCTCCCGTGGAGAGGATGTGCAGGTTCTTCCCCCCCNTCCCCCCCCCCCCCCCCCGCCCCCCAGGATCTTGGGTTGATATCTTCTCTTCTTCATCATCAGCTCCTCTTGTCTTCTCGACTTGTTGTCCTCTATTCTGGGTGTGTCCATAAGGAGCTTTGAAATGCAGACAGGTCTCACTTGGGGACAATGTGTGTTCTGCAGCTTCTTTTTTCCAGGCAGTGCCTGGGCTCTCCTTGCCTGCCGTGTCCCTGCTGTCAACGGGGTGGACCCCTGCAGGGATGGGGACAGGGAGGTCCCCAGCTTCCCTGAGAGACCCAAGGGCCTCTCAACCCCACAGCCTTCCTTGGGAAGAGGGATCCTGGGGGACGGATCCTGTTATCCATCACCTCCGTGCACTGGCCCAGGAGCTGGTGGGGGCGATGTAGCTGGCAGGTGAGCAAGGTTTGGTGGTGGCACAGACCTCAGCACAGCACCAGGGTGTGGAGACCTCGGTGCCTGCGCTCAGGGGTGTCCGTTCCCTTGCAGGTACATGGTGGATGCTGCCGACCAGGAGAAGATAGAGGCCTCCAAGAATGAACTGCACAACCTGCTCGACAAGCCGCAGCTCCAGGGCATCCCGGTGAGCTCTTGCCTGGTTCGGTCCCCCCAGCTGCTCGCGGTCCCTAGGCTGTCAGCTACCAGGGTTTGCAGCAAGGGGCTTGCATTTTGCAGAGCAGATTCAAGGTGGGGGATCCCCTTCCTTGGTGGGGATATCTCCTTTTCCCCTACACTCTTGTGAGAGCTTGGGCAATGATGCTTTCTAGCCCAGGGCTGGGCCAACCAGGAGGGAAGGCAGCTTTAGAAGAGACGAAAAAAAAAACCCTGATGTGTGAGATCTGTCCTTTCGCATGAATTTGCACCTTATTTATGGTGGGACATTAAGGTCTCGTCTCCTAGGAGAGCGGCTGCTGGGCTGTGACATTTGCAGGAGGTGGGCTGTGGCGGTGGTGCAGGGCACGCTGCACGTGCCGGGGTGGGATGCTTACAGAGCATCCAAAATCGGCACCCTTTGAAAGGAGCTAATTGGGGATCCTGCTCAGATCCCAAACATTCGCTGCCAACTAAATTAAGCTCCCGACATAATGCGCTGCATTTGCCGCCCTTCTGAGTGCTCTTTTTTTGAGAACAAGTCTCCAAATTTAAATAGGAGGATGCTGCGTTACCGTGCTGCTGCAGAGGCCCCAGCTCACCCCGGGAAGGCAGCCGCAGCCTCAGTGCTGTCCTTGTCAGATGACAGTCGCATGGCACACTCCGGAGGGATGAATAAGTCCCGCCGGGTGATTATTTTCCTTGCATAGTCTGAGGATGCCTTTGTGGATGTGAAAAGCCTTGAAGTGAGGAGAGATCAGTGCATGGTGCAAACAGCCGTTGCTTTTTTGGGCTGGCTGCCTGCGGAGAGCAGGTTCTGCACGGCATCCGCGTCTCGCTCCTTCCTGATAACGTCGGGTTTAGCCATTTCACTTGATTTTTTGCTCAAAGACAGCAAGAGGCTCCTGGGAGAATGTCCTAGATGACACGAGAGATGCTGGTGCCCTTCAGGGAGGATGTGCTGTGAGGCCAGCTTCTCAGTGGGACTAGAGAGTACACAGGAGATGCTGTGTACGGGCTAATTAAGGCTGTTAATTGAAGTGCTCTGCCTTCTGATTGCCCACTGAAGGAGTTTTCTTCATCTGGGCATACCCTGGTGAAGTGGTCAGGGCTGTCTTGCATCTCAAGCAGGGTCTGCTTCTGGGTGGCAGAAACAGGTTTCTGCCTGGTCTGGTGGCCAGGAGCTTCAAGCGTCCCCTCTCCGCTCCTGCAGGTCCTAGTCCTGGGGAACAAGCGAGACCTGCCCGGTGCCTTGGATGAGAAGGAGCTCATTGAGAAGATGTAAGTGTGCTGGTGCCCGGGTGACTGTGGTGGGGCTGTGACACAGTGTGACCCCCCTGTTCCTGATGTGTCCCCACTGGCACAGTCACCCTGCTGTGCTCTGCTGCTACTCCTTCCCCAGCCGGGGCGGCATTGGGGTGCCTGTGGTGGGCTGGCAGAGACCGTGGCTGGGGACATCCCAAGGCAGCTGCCGGCAGAGGTGACGTTAGCGGGGATGGGGAGGAGCTGGGCGCCATGGCCGCCATTGCCAGGGCTGTGTCCCTTGTGCCACACGGTGGCGTTGGGGCCTGGCACGGCCCAGTGCTCGGTGGTGGAGCTGGGCTCTGTGTGGGCGCTGCTCTCCAGAGCGGCTCTGCCTGGTGCGGGGGTGTGCCTCCGGCAGCCCTCAGTGCTTGGAGGTTGAATCCTGCTCCAGCATGTGACACCATCCATGTACCTCTCCCTTACTTTGCCACCCTTTACTGTGTTGACGCGTGGCCTCCTCGCAGCTGATGCTGCCTCCTGCCCGCCTCCACGCTGCCGGCAGCAATCCCCTCTCCTGCAGCCAGAGGACTGGGATGCTGCGCTGAGTTGCAGCATCTCTGCTCCCCCTTGCCCACTCCTCAGAGGTCTCCTGGTGGGCACCTATGCAGCTCCCGTGCTGCCAGCCCTGTGCCGCTCCCAAACCCTCTCTGCCCCGTCTCGACACAGGGCCGTGCAACCAAGGTTTGGGGGGGGGGAAGCTGTGTGATTTCGTGGCCAGGCTCTCCTTGGGGTCGGGTCGCTTCTGCCCTGTTGTGTAGCCCCCACAGACCATGCGTAGCCATCAGTCATGGGCACGGTGCGCTGGTGTCCTCACCCAACCCACATGCAGGTCCCTGGGAGCCTGGGGAGACGTTGCCAAAGTGTCCTCCGTCTTGGAGTCAGGGTCCAAAGGGACCCTTAAAAAAGGCTGCCCGAAAGTGTCTCCTGCCGCTGCCAATGCGCAGCCCCAGGGGTCTGCAACCAGAGCTCACTCCTCTCCTGCAGGAACCTCTCCGCCATCCAGGACCGAGAGATTTGTTGCTACTCCATCTCCTGCAAAGAAAAGGACAACATCGGTGAGTACTGGCAGCTCCGGTGTGGCGCTCGGGGTGTGGCGGCGGGGGCGCAGCCCATGCCCAGGCTGTTTGCCCAAATACAGGAGGGGGTGACAGCTGGAGGGAGAGTCTGTAAGTGTCCCCTTTTCTTCACAGACATCACCCTACAGTGGCTTATCCAGCACTCGAAGTCTAGGAGAAGCTGAGATCCTGCTGACTGTGGCTCGGATCGGGAAGATGCCATTGTACAAGCCCAAGCCCCTTCTTTCTCCTGCTCTGTCCCTCCAGCTCTCTCTCTAGATGGGTATTTTTAGGGGACCCCAGACTCCACTCTCATTGAGGTGGAGCTCTTGTTTTTATTGTAAAGAAAATGTCTGACTCTGCTCTCCTCTCCTCTCCTCTCCTCTCCTCTCCTCTCCTCTCCTCTCTCTGTCTCTTCCTCCCATTTTGGCACTGTTCTGTTGTTGTCTGTGTATACAGTATATATATATGTATATATATTTTAATTTTTTAATTTAAGCGATAGCGCTGTTACTAAACTGGGCCCTGTGAGCGGTAGGAAGGCTGGGGGCTCCCTGAGGCTAGCTGAGGGCCAGCGCTGGGAGGAAGATGAGGGTGTTGGCAGAAGGCAGCCCCTTGGGGATGGGGGTGTGCCAGGCTGCGGGCAGGTCCCCTGGCGCTCCCTCATCCCTTCCCCGGGTGTCCTGCCTGTAACCCCGGGCAGGGAGCACCCTGGGGGTGTTGGGAGCGTGCCCACCATGTCCTTCCTCGAGCTTCAGCCCCATGGGCAGGGTGTGGGGAGAGGCGATGCCACCCCCCTGGGCTCCTCACCCCTTTGTGGGGACAGGGATTAGTCACGACCCGCTGCCATCAGCCTCCCCCGGCATCGCCTCTAGCTGCTGTGCCACTGCCCCAACCCCTCCTCACTGCCCTGGGCCGCTTGTTCCCCTGCCCCGTGTTCCCTGCCCTCAGCCCCTGTGCCTGGGCCGAATCCTGCCCTGCTGCCCAGTCCTGCTGCTCTGCGGTGCTGGGGCAGTGATCCGAGGGGCCTGTGCCAGTGCAGGGGGGTGGGCAGCAATGCCAGCGGCCCCCACGGGGAGTGGGGGGCCAGCTCCTGCCCCCTCCCTGCCCCAGCTGTCCCTGGAGGTGTTTGGCTCCACGTAGACTCTGGGGGGGCTGCGCTGGCTCCCCGTGTGCGAAAAGGCATCATGTGCACCCAGCTGGGGGCTGCTGGCTCTGCCCCGGCCAAGGACATTGCACAGGGGTGCCGGCGTGGGGTGGACACATGGAGACACATGGTGGGGCCGTGAGAGCCCCTGTGCCCCTGCAGCACTGCCCGTCGGAGCCGGGGGGGTGTTCTGCGTGCCCTGCTCACCACGCCAGCCCCCAGCTCTGCTGCTCTGGCTGGGGGGGACACGGGGGGCAGTGGGGCATGGGCAGCGCTGCTG
>RSEF01000026.1:297254-343464 GCA_003993805.1 Himantopus leucocephalus | reverse complement strand
CTCTGCTGAGCAGCTTTCCAGCCACTCATCCCCAAGCCTGTAGCATTGGCGAAGGTTGTTGTGGCCAAATGTAAGACCTGGCATTTGGCCTTATTGAAACTCATACAGTTTTGCATGTGGTCACACTCTTGCAAGTGCAGGATGGGTGATTCTTAACTGTACCATGTCTCCAGCAGTACTGAAGGGCAGTCGGGGAACAATGGCTAGGTCCTCCTGCCAAAAAGGTGTCTCAGGCTTTGCAAAGCACCCTTGCTGCCTAGGGGCTTCCCAAAAACTTCCCTCACCCAGCTGGTGGGCTGGCTCCCCTCCTTAGTCACTCCAGGCACTGGCTGAAACCATTCAGAAGGATGTGCCATTGCATTTGCCTGGGTATTCCAGACCTCATCAAGCTCCAAGTTCAGAGGAGGGGTCCCAGGGCCCCTTGAGGGAGAACAGGAGCTGAGTGGTGCTATCCCCTGCAGGGTCCTGTACACTAGCAAGAGGGTAGGGTGGCAACAAGACCTTCTGGTGCTCAGCAGTATTCAGAAAGACTTGTAATGAAATGCAGGCAATGCACACCAACCAGGAGCAATGCATGCACTGTTTGCCAAGCTTGTGAAACATATCTGAGAGCCTACTTGGCCTCCAACCCCATATCCTGTGGATCGGACAGATCCTCCCAGCACCCCTGGGGCACCATCCCTGCCTCCTCACAGCTGGCCTAGCTGGGGAAGGCTGGTGTTGCCATTGAGCAAGAAGGGGCTGATGATATGTTTGGGCTGTCCACATTGCCAGGCCTTAGCAGTGCCCCCTCCTGAAGATGTGGTCCTTGACAGGCACCCAGGTCCTAGGAGAGACTCCCAAATAGCCAGACTTGAAGATGAGCAAGACAAACATATTTCAGTGCACGTGCTTCTGCTTGCTTTCCCTTCATGTCTCAGAAGAGAGCACTGGCCAGAGAGGGGCTGGAGGTCCTCCCACAACTTGTGACCCCCAGCCAGGCTGGGACCTTACTGTGGGGGGTGCTGAGAGAGAAGCCCCTCCACCAGACCATGGCAGACTGGGCTCTGGGACCAGGAATTTGCTTCCCAGCATCTGGTACTCCAGGAAAGCTCTCCTGCAAAGGTGAGTGCCAGGGCTGAATTTCTGGAGGGTCCTCAGAAGGGACAAGGTTTGGGAGCGGGTGTGAGATGCCCCTGCATGGCTGGCTTTGAGACAAGACCTCCAGATCTCACTCCCACCAGCCTAGGGACAAGCAGCCCACCTCACCCTGAGGAAGACCCTGTGACCCTGTGCCAGGATGACAAGGCAAGTCCAGGGCACAGCAGGCAGAATGGATGGTGGTAGACAGGGTTCATGCAATAGGACACCCCAGGTAATATGAGTCTGGTCCCCAACATGTCTTTAAGAAAAACAAGAAAAATGACAGGGAGGTACAAAAAAACCAACCAAACAACTATTTATTCCTCTTATGTTCCCATTAGAAAAGGAGGAGACCACATGCACATGCTGGGTGCCTGGCTGGGCTGGCATCCCCCTCCTGTGGCTGACACAGAGCCAGTCTGTGCCCCCGTGACATCATTTCAGTCCAGCTGAGCATCACCACCTGCCACAGGTCACTCGTGTGCCCTAAAATGCACACTCTCACATGGGAACATCTTATGAAAAAATATATCTGTACATTCATTCATTTTTTGGTCTTACATAAATTAGAAGCTACTTTGGGGGAAAAGGCCTGTTTCTAGATACAGGCAGACAGGCTCGAAATGCAGAATGGCCCTGCTGTGCCAAGTCCTCTCCCCGCCTGAGGGCTCTCCAGGGCCAGGTGAAGCTCCACAGTGTTCTCGTCTTCTCTCAGCAGGTGCCACACTGAGAAGCTGCTGCACAGGGGGGCTTCACCCATCCCACGCGGAGCAAACAAGATGGTGGGCACCTTCAGCATGGTGCAAGCAGAGATGAGGGGGGACCCCATAGCTGGGACAAGGTCTGTCCGATCACAGGTGAGATGGTGGTGCTGCCCCTCTGCCCAGGCAGGAGGTGGGCGACAGCAGGAGACCTGCTGGGCTCTCACTGCGGGGCCAGCTGCCACTCGAACTTCTCTTCCCCATTGTGTTTGTCCAGGCTTTGAAACAGCCAAAGTCACTGCAACTCCAGTTGGAGGTACAAATCCAGCGAGGGAAATAACGGTTTACAATAACCTACTGGAGCCAAAATATTAGCTTTAAACACCTCAGTGCCGGCAGTCACCAGCACGCACGAGCATGCCCATGCAAGGGTCGGAGTTTCACACGCTGCACAGGGCAGCAGCTTCCAGATACAGCTTCAGGCAAAGTTTTCTGCCGAGGAGCCCAGCTCGGGGCTGGCCCAAGGGGCTTGTCAGACCCCAGCTCATCCAGGACTCCTACAGCTCCTTGTTCCTGTTGAGCACCTCCTCCTCCTTCCAGCCGCTGGAGTTCTTCCCAAACTTGTACACTAGCCGTCGCCCATCGACTCTCTCCAGGATCTCTCGTTTGTAGTAATATCTGGAGGAGATGGAGGTGGAATCAGGGCTCTGGATGCAGCCCCGCATGCTGGGGAGCTGCTGTGGGGGAATCAAGGCTAAGCCCTGGTGGGTCTGACCCAGCCCTGTGGAGCATGTGCCCCCTGGGGACAGGGGAGGGCACTCACCGCATGGCTCGGCTCAGCTTCTCATAGGTCATGCTGCTGTTTTTCTTCTTCTGGCCCCAGAGTTGAGCCACTGCTTCCGAGCGCAGGAACTTGAAGACACCTTCCCGACGGTCCTCCCACTTCATCAGCCCCTCATTCAGCTCAGGGTGGATCAGGATGTCCCGGATGAACTCCCACAGGTGGGTACCTCTTGGGGCTGGAAAAGGAGAGCAAGCTGTACAGGAGGGAAGATCCTGCATGTCTCTGCACTTTGGATCTCCCTAAACTCCCCCTGCCAAGACGCGTGGTCAGCAGACACGGCCCTTCCTCCCATCTTCCCCCCATGGAGCCAAGTTGGGGGAGGCAGTCCAAGCTCCCAGACTGGAGGGTCCACATACAGTGCTTGCTCTTCCGGCTCTCCAGGCAGTCTCTGCTCTCCTTGCTGAGTTTTCGGGGCCGTCCCCGTTTCCGCTTGCCGTGTTTGCTGTCCCCTTTCTTGCTCCCTGCAAAGCCAACTGTACACACAGAGAAGGGGACATGTTACGCCATGCAGAGCCTGCTGAGTTGCAGGCTCTCTCAATGGAGAGAAACAGACCCAGGGCACACAGAAAACCAGCCCCCTCCCTCCTTCCCAGTGTGAGGGTCGGTGTTCAGGTGGTGGCCCTAAATCATTGCCAGATGGGATGTGCTCTGCGGCTGCTGGAAGTGCCCAAGAGCAAGCCCTCCTCTCCCAGTTCCCCGGGGGGAAGAAAACAACTCACCATCAGGGAAGAGCTTTGCTTCTGCAGGGTCGAGGTCGAGGTCACTTCCACCGGAGTCCTGGGAGTTGGGACTGTGGGACATCACAGGCCCTGAGAGGCAAAGGGACAGTGCTCAGACCTCCAGATGCTGGCATCTGAAGATGCTTCCCCCTGCCGCCCTGCTCCAGGCCCAACAGGCAGCCTGGTGCAAGACCCCAACCCGCCCTTGGCGGTGGGGCAGTTCCCCACTGATGTCCCACATCAGCACAAGCGAAGGCAGCTTTTTGCTGGGCAAAACACTGACCTGAGATATCAGAGCTGCCTGGGGACATGGCACCAGGCAAGCAAGTGAAGTCTGTGGATAGGAAAGGGTTTGTGGGCTTCATGTCCTCCAGGGAGTCCTTGGCACAGGGATTTCCCAGCTCTAGAAGGGAGAGAAGGGAAAAAGGGGTTAGCCCTGCCTACGTTGGCACGCAGTCCCTGTGTAAAAGGCTTGGCCGGGGCCCCTCTCTTACCCAGGTGGCTGGAGTTCAGGAAGGTCTCCTGGGAAGTCGCATCCTCTTTTTCCAGCAAGTCGATGATCCAGTTCAGTTCGTCAGAGGCTGCAGGGGTGGGGGGACCGGGATTAGCGACGCCTGTTTGGTATGAAGGGGAATGGTGCACACTGGGAGCTGAGCCCAGCCCTGCCTGGACTCTGGTCTGTGCCCCCACGTCCCCCTGCGCAGCCTCCCCAGTGAAGCCTCCCCAGTGAAACCTCCCCCAGGCAGCCCTCCACAGTGCCCAGGAAGCAGAGGGTCCTGGGTTGGTGGCGGGGATCTCAGCCATATTCTTTGAGCTTCCAGGCTTGGGTACAAAGGGGACATTGGGACACTCACTGATCTCGTGCAGGCGGTCATAGAGCTCGTCCCCCAGGGGCCCAAAGATGAGGCGCATCTGGTCCCTGGTACAGTGGCAGAGCGCGTGCCCGTCCATGTTGCAGCAGGAGAAGTCGATGGAGCTGGCATCATACTTGTTCTTCTCTACATGGTAGCTGATCCATTCCAGCACCTGCACCTTCGTCCAGAAGTATGGAAGCTCACTGAACCACTCCGGCTTGTCTGCAAGGGATGGAGAGAGGGGCTCAGGGGCAGGGCAGCCATGCCAGCACCGTGTGCCACGCGTGGGCTGCCGGCTGCAGTTGCGCACTGGGTCCAGTCCCATGGTGATCATGCGGGGCACAGCAGGCCCTGCACTTGGAGGGTTATGGGACTGACAGGCACCTAGCATCTGCTCCCGGGTCACCTCGCTCTGCCCTGCTCCTGTCCTGGGGGACAGCAAGGACCTGATGCTCCCCCCACCATTGGTTTTGGTGCCATTTGTCCCGTCTATGCTGGGATCTGCCCTGCTCTGCTGGTGTGCTCCCTGTGCCTCCCCCAGGACCATCCCATGATGGTCCCACTGGTGGAGTGGGGACCCCCACCACCAGGACTGCACTTCCAAACTGCTCTCCTGGTGAGCCCTGGCAGCCTGTCCCTTGGGACATGCTGATGGAGGAAGGCAATGATTCCCTCATCCTCCTCACAGACCTGACATGCTCCAAGCAGCTGAACCTTGTGCCACCCAGGGTGTCCTACAACAACTTTTAGCCAACACATCCTTGGGGAAACTGAGGCATGGCAGAAGCTGCTGACTTGCCCCAGTGGGACAAGAACCTTGCAATGCTCTTCCAAGCCTCGCTGCTGCCTTGCATGCTGGCTCCCCTGGGCAGCCACCACCGCTCCCCTGGTCCTACCTGTGCTCTGTGCTGGGGGCTGGCTGGTGGGGAGGCTCAGCCCCAGGGTGCTGTCATCCCCAGGGTGTCCCAGCACGTCCAAGGTTGGCTGCATCTCGTCTGGCTGGTACATGGCGCTGATGTAGTTAGAGAAGATGTTGCTGATCTCGCAAGATCCTGCCATCAAGCTCTGTGCCGGGAGACGACAGTGAGCCCTGGCCCCATGGAGATGGGGGCACGAGAGCCCGCAGCACGCCCAGGACCGGGCTGGGTGAGGCTGAGCTCTCCCTCCCTCCACCCATCGTCACCACTCAGGTCACTTCTGCAGAAACACCCGCCCAGCACCCGCCGGCTGGGGCTGGGGCCTGACTCACCACCGCCCTGGGGGCCGGGAGTGAGGGAGGCTGAGCCGGAGCAAACCGGGGACACGGCGTCACTGTGCCTGCAGAATTGCCCTGTCCCCAGCAGCCTGGCCTCACCAGCCCCACTGGCAGCCACAGCAAGCAGGTGGCTTGCAGAGAACTGCGTTGGCCAGCCCCTCCGTGGGGACGAGCATTGCAGGGCACTCAGCCATCGAGCGCTGCTCCAGCCCCACAGCACAGCAGTGCTTGGGCTGGCACAGCCTGCTGCCCCGCTGCCCACCGGGACTCCAGTGCCCGCAGCTCCGGTCCTCTCAACCAGTTGCAAGAAGCACATCCCAGTAACTCTGCAGCCAGGAGGGGACTAAGCCCCTACCCGGCCCTTGTGGAAGAGCCAAATCTTGCTGTTCGCTTGACAAAACCTGGGGGCCGGAGGGGGGCCCCTCCAGACCGCCATCTCATTGGCCCCCGAAAGGTCTGGGAGAACAGGCGTGCAGCGAGAAAAGACCAAGGGCATCCCCCGGCGAGAGCGAAGATACACAGGGAGGGGAGCAAAGCAGCTGTCTTGGGCTGGGGGACATCAACAGGCCCCAGATGAAAAAGCTTTGGTACCTTCTGCGATGGCAATCCCGGGAGCGGCAGCTAATCCAGAGAGCAGCGAGGGGAGACGGAGTGCGCCCTGCCCGGCCGCTAGCCACTGCTCATGGGCCCGAGGAGGCTGGTGCCGATGGGCAAGCCCTGCCCTCGTCTCCTCTTTTATAGCACGGGCTGCGTAACGCGATCTGGCGGCCCGAGGGGAATTCCAGCCCGAAACGTTCATGCTCCCAGATCCAGGTGATTTGCATAATATGAACCACCAGGTCCCAGCCCAGCGCTGCCTTGCCGGGAAATCTGGGTTGGCCAGTTTAATCATTGTCAGAGCCCTTGCCCTACTGGTGCCCAGAGTTTCACCCACACTGGCTTTGCGGGGTGTTTTCTTCACTGCCGTTTGCCTGGCTTGTGTTTGTTTGCTCGCAGCAGCAGCAGGTTCACTCAGCTCCTGCTGCCAAGCAAACACACCCAGCAGCGCTGGATCGGGCCCTGGGGGCTGTGCATCCCTCCCTGAGGCTCTGCATGCGGCAAACAGGCTGGGAACGCTGCCTGGGGCGCCCACCCACCTGTGTGGCATCACCCCCTGCTTGGGAGGGCTGCCCATCCCTCATACCAATAGGGTGCTTGCATGAGTGCCTTGGCTACACTGGGAGCGCAGGCTCGGTCACTCCCCAGTCTGGCACAGGCACAGCTTCTCCCAAAGTGGGAGGAAGGACCCAATAACCCAGCTGGGTAAATGCTTGGAGTGGGACTCAGGTGGGGATGGGTGGTCTGCGTGGGGATGGAGCAGAGACCAGGCAGGTGCCTGAGTATTGCTGCTCTCTCTGTTAGGATGGGTTGATTTTTGCCTGTGGGGAGGTCTGGGACAAGCTGCTGCTGCGGAGCCAGCCACATCCATGCCACACATGAGCTAGTGCTCACCGTGTGAGCAAGGCAGACCCTGGCATCACACTGCCATCTCTATGTCTTTGTCACTTCAAACCGGTGTCTGGCAGCAAACCATCTCATGTGACAAGGTGATGACAGACTGTCACAAATGTGGATGCTCTACTTTGGCCCATGGGCCAGCAAGGGCAGGGTGGCTGTGTGCCCCATCCCCCTTGTCACGTCACGCTGGCCTGCCATGCCGTGCTGTGGCCCCGGGGCAGGCAGGGCCAGCGTGCCAGCCAGGAGGCACCAGGTCATGCTAGCTGATCACCTGCCCCAGCTTCATTCCTCCATGGCACAGTCACAAGTGCTGGGTGCTGCCAGGCCCTTTTGTCTCCTGGGCACAGCATCCCACAGTGCACAGGGACGTCACTGTGCTGGGGAGCAGCCCCTGCCATTGCCACCACAGGGCAAGCCAAGACCACTGGGGAAAACACTGGTGCTGAGCAGACACAAGCCTGAAGCCTGTGTTCAGCTGGGAGCTGAGCCCAGGGCTTCACTGTGCCTGGGGACCTGGCCACCCGGCTGGGCTTCCAGCGCTTGTGGTTAGAAACGTGCCCCTGGGGAAGCTTTTTCCACCCACTGCTGAAATGCAGGCATCTCTGGAGCAGAGTGGGACACGACAGCTCTGCGCTGAGCCCTGGGCCACAGGCCAAGGGACAGTGGGGAGAGCATGTAGCATTTAGGAGTATCCTGCCCAAGCCCTGCCCAGCCCACCAACGGCTCCCCCTGACCCTGGGACATCTGATCGGATGCCTGGTGGGGCGCTCTGGCATGGACCACATTGAGCATCCTCTTTCCCAGGTCTCCCTTCTCTGCAGACCCACAGCAGACCCCCGGGTCAGTCCATGCACCCAGGCTATGGCACCGATGGGAGAGATGACCTCAGTGGGTGACACCCCCCCAGCCCCTTAAGTGTGCCTGATATGCTGGGAGCCCTCTGGGTCCTCCTGGGGCCTAGCCTGCCCCCTTCCTTCCCCTTGTGTTTGAGAGCCAGCAGGACAGCGGGCCTGAGCGATCCTCCCCAACACCCTGCAGGTGCCCTCCGGCTTTACTGACCTGTAGAAATGGCCTTCCTCCCCATCTGCCCAAAGAGTGTGCCACAACCCAGGCCCTATAATGGGCCATGGGGAGAAGATCACAGGGGAGACACTCCCTGGAGATGCTGAGACACTGTGCCAGGAGCATGGGAGAGCATAAGCCTCTCCTGGGGTGTCCCCATGCATTCTCCAGAGCCACAGTGCAGCAGCAAGCTGCTGGATGTTGCCCATGGGACCCTCCACTGCTGAGGAGCAGCCACAGCGCTGATGGGCTCAGGGGAACTCCTCCTTGAGCCTGGGGATGGGTGGCAGAGGGCTGCCACAATCTCATTCCTGGAGCCGCTGGCTCCTAGGGATGTGTCCCTGCTGTCCCCTTGCTGCTGGTCTGAGCTCCCAGGGCACCTTCAGGCATGTGGGGAGCACGGCACAGGGTGCTGCCAGCCCAGGCTTGGCACCTTGCTGCAGTGAGACAGAGACGGTCATGAGTTTAAAGTCAATTGGTGACATGAGGGCCAGGTGTCTGTGGTGCAGGGAATGGCTGGGACACCAGGTGGGAGGGGGATGCTACTGATGTCACCTGCCCTGCCAGGAGTAATTGAGCCTGTGATACCCCCACATTTGCTGCCCCTACAGATCCCGTTTGCCCTGGCAGCACTACGGTGTGGCTGTGGTACGGAGGCTCACACCGAGATAAGACATAACACAGGCTGGGGGTGATGCAGGGCACAGTGCTGGGGACTGGTACGGTTCTGGGCACTGCCAGCCCTCCAGAGACACCGTTGGGACTGGACTGGCACCACTCTTAGGCCGAGCACTGCAAGGTGTGTTTTGAGCCCAGGGTTGGGGTCCCCAGCTCTCACCCTGCGGCGGCAGCAGGGTGTGGGGTGCCCCAGGCAGGGAGCGGGGTGCATGCCAGGAGGAACCGCATCCGGGGTGGTCGGTGCGGGCACAGCCCATGGCTGGCGGCTCCCTGCTCAGCTGCTCTGTCCAACCAGTTTAACCAGTGCTGGCTGGCTGGGAAAGAGAAAGTGGAGGTTGCTGGGGCTGAGGCCCTGCCCCGCGGGGTTGGGGGTACAGCTCGCTGCCCCCCTCCCCGCCCTGCAGCACCTGGGGCTGAGGCAGGTTGGCTTGGGGGGCACAGGCTGGTGCCAGCTTTGGTCACCTCTGGGCGCTCAGTGGGCACCACACGCTGGCACAGGGGTCACCTCCCCTCCGCCGCCACCACCACCACCCCCGCCAGCATCCCCGCCTGGGCAGACGAGGGGGGGAACCCTGCTGCCCTCCAGCTCCGGCAGCTCTGCCGAGCTCCGGGCCCCGCGGTCCCGCAGCCGGGGCTGCCACCTGCCGGCTGTCCCCAAGGCCACCGCTCCCCTCAGCCAGCCGGGCTGCTCCCCAGCGTGGGATGGGCGGCTGCCCGGTGTCCCCAAGGAGCCCCCAGCCCCAGGAGAGCCGGCCACCCTGAGGGCTGTGGGCAACCACCCGAGCCCCCGCCCCACAAGCACCTTTCCGCAGTCCCAGGGCCGCGCCAGCCTGGGGACCCCTCCCTCAGGGGGGTGATGTGATGCTGCAGGGTTGGGGATGCTCTGACTTCTGCGGGGATTGGCTGCCACTTGGGACCGCCTGGCTGGACCCCTTCCTCCCCTCCTCCTCCTCACCAGGAGAGAGTGACAAAGCCAGCCCAGCAGGGTCTGTGCTTCCTCCACCTCCCACTGCAATCACATCTACCCTGTCTGCCTGAGGGCTCAGTGGCTGTCAGGATGCAGGTCACCTTCTCACACCACCCAGGGCAGGGCCAGAAGGGCTGTAGCAGCATCAGTTCACCCATCCTTTCCCCGGTGCATCAGGGTGGGACAGGCAGGTCCCAGCTGTGCTCTTCCCCTCTTCAAAGCCATCTCTGCTCTGTCACTTCATTTCAGTACATTTTATTTGTGAAGACAAAAGGCAAGGAACAAACACAACCATTGAAAAAAACATGTACATCATGAGACTAAAATAACTTACACTATTTACAGGAACACATCGAGGTATAAAATATATGTACACGCCCTGTCTCCTGACAAACCCAGACCGCTGGGCTGGGCTGCACGACCCAGCAGAGAAAAAAAAGCCTTCACAAGAGTTGGCCTCTAGAAAACAGCTCCGAGCAAGAAAAGGCACCTGCTATTTGCGATACTTGTGCAGCAGGAAGGGGTGACGGAGCAGGCGACGCGATGCTTCAGCTGCCCAAGCCCTGCCGCAGAGCTCCAGCAGAGGGTACTGGGTGGTCCTAAGACGTAAGAGATGCGGAACAGCTGGCAGGTACCAGGGGCAGAGCTGTGACAGATGAGGGGACAAGCCCCCAAGGGCAGCAGGAAGGTGCAGGGCTGTGCTTTTCTGGGGGTGAGGCCCAGGAGGGCAGGACAGGGCCTGGGGGGTCAAGGCTGTACTGGGCTCCCTCCCATTTACAGCTGGAACACCATGGAGCACATGGAGGGGCCAGGGTCAGGGCTCCCCTTCCCTCCCCAGGAGGGTGAAGGGGACTCAGGGAGGGCGTGCAGCCTGCAGGACAGAGCAAAGCTCCGGTGAGCTTGCTGAAAAGCAAGTGGGAGCCCTGTGCTTTGCAGGGATCGTACCTGAACCCCATCCAGCATGCGACAGGGGGAGGACTGGGACAGGGGCACTGGGAAAGCACCCTAGGGAGCAGGCACTGGTTCTGCAGCACCAAGACAGCATCCAAGACCCCAAAGCAGCTGTGCTGGGAGGTGCTGGAGAGGAACAACGTACCTGGAGGGGACAGGACCCTGGCGCTCCAGCTCCTCACAGCTGGCCAGACTGGGAGACACACCACCAGCCTGTCCTTTTGTGCCATCAGCGCTGTGGGTGCCAGGGAGGGGGCACTGCCCAGGCTCTCTGGGTGGGCTCACAGTGGTTTGGGGGCTCAGTGCTTTCAGGCTCCTGAGTCATCTGCACCCCTTGTGTGCAAAGCTCAGCTCTGGACCAGCAGTACACCCTCAGCAAAGGCTGGAGCTGGCCCCCTGTGTGCTGGGGGGAGGAGACCCAGGGAGCAAGAGTCAGGGCCTGGGGACAAAAGCATCACCCAGCAATTTAAGCAAGGGAAGGACCTCCCCAGACTGCAGGTATCATCACACCCTTGGCACAAACCAAGGTACCGAAGGGTGAAGCAAAATGAGGTGCATGGTGTGAAGGCAGCTCCAAACTGCCCCTGCAATGGAGGGGCTGGCAGAGGGGCTCAGAGACCACAAGAAAGGACTTAAGCTATGCAGCAGTGCAAGTCCTGAGCCCCAGGGGAGACCCCAGCACAGTGCAAAAGGATGAAACAGCTCACATGCTTCCTCCAGCAGGCAAACAGCCCTCACCATCATCCCTAGCCTCACCTCCACCTTGGTTGTCCAAGCCCACGGCCCCAGTCTGAGCTCTGAAGGACCAGAGTCCAAGGGGCCACCCTTGCTAGACCTCCTGCATGTGGGACCTTGTGCTTTAGCGTTTGGGGGAACCTTCCACCCCCAAACTGACAGCATAGCTCAGAGCTCCGTGCCCCTTCCCAAACCCCATTGTGCTAGGGGAGAGGGGTACAGCCCCATGTTGGCTCCCCAGCCCCGAGCAGGGGGCAAGCTGGGGGTTCCAGGGTTATGCTGGTTTACGGTCAGTGCCTGGGACAGGATCTAGATTCAACTATGTTTTGGGGGTGAAAAATCAAACATCACACACGAGAATCAGCTTCCCTCACAGACTGCCCCCACTCACAGAGGCTTTTACAGCACCAGCTCCCTGCTGCTCCAGGCTGCCACCGAATTACGACAGGCTCTGGAAAATGGGGACTAGGACCAGCCCATTCCAGTGATGTGCTTTGCATGACATTTTCCAGACAAGAAGGGCTTCATTGCATCCACAGAGAATATCTGTGAGAGCAGAAGCAGGAATACAGGCTGAGCCGAGCCTTTCAGAGGTCCCTTTCCATCCTTCAAAGGGATAAGAGAGACTACTTCCAGGCTGCAAATCAACCCAATAACTAATGGCAACAATGCCAAGCCTCAGGCCAAGCATCCCAACAGCAATGGGAGCAAAATCTCAGTGTTGCGACTCAGCCAGGGGATCCCACTGCAAAGGTAAGAGCTGGGAGCACAGGGGAGAGCAGGACGCTGGTCCTGCTGCGCTGCCCAGGAGGCAGGAAGGGGGACACGAGGCGTGGCTCAGACATGCAGTGAGGGAGCAGGGGGAGGCCACGTGTCCCCAGGACAAATTCAAGTCTCAAAACCATAACAATAATTAGAAGAAAAAACTAAAAACACACTTCCCCACCCCATCCCCGAAACAAAACCCAACAGTGACAGCACCTAGCTTGCACCGTGAGGTAGCTAAACCAGCTCAACACCCGAGAAACGCTCTTCTGCATGGGAAATACCAACCCACACAGATACTAAGACATAAACACACACACACAGAGCTATGGCACCACAGTCATCCCTCGCTTCAAAGACACCCCCTTCTCTGGATGCTTGCTGCTGTGCCACAGTACCCAGCTCCCTCCACTTGCAGGCTGCAAAAGCCTTGAAGCCCCCTCAGTGTGCTGCTGGACGTAGCAGCGAGGTGGATGCTCAGCATCATCCAGGATTAGCCACTCAGCCTTGGGAAATTAAGCTGGCACTTGCAGCCTACACACAGGAAGAAACTGGTGGAGAAAGGCAAGGCAGATCTCACCCCAAACCCCCAAGAGCAGGTCCCTTCACAAACTTCAGCAGGGAGCAGCGAGAGGTTCCAGGTCAGGCACTGGCAGATCTTGGTGCAGACACTGATATTCATGGTTCACCTGGCTACAGACAGACAGACAGACACACACACACGATGTAGCTGTCGGTCCCAGGCTGTGCCACGCTCGGCCATGATCAAGAAGGACTGGTCCCTCGGCAGGGTCACACCCGCACATGCCATCACACCCTCCACCAAGGCAAGGCAGCAGGGTGGTGTCTTCTCCCCCAAAAAGGCAAAAAATCCCCATGGATCAATCGAAATGCTCCTGCCTTTCAGGATGCAGAGGAATTCCAATGCTCCACCTGGAATGGTTTTAACAAGGGCTGCTGGCAAATGACCTGAAGCTGGTCTGTGAGTCACCATGGTTGAAGAAAGCAGAGGGAAACAGTCTGTGCTTTATGGGACAGG
Source organism: Himantopus leucocephalus (assembly GCA_003993805.1). Taxonomy (NCBI): domain Eukaryota; kingdom Metazoa; phylum Chordata; class Aves; order Charadriiformes; family Recurvirostridae; genus Himantopus; species Himantopus leucocephalus. The sequence goes on along the minus strand of RSEF01000026.1, from coordinate 330,275 downwards.
TCCTAGAGTCCCTGGCCTCAGAGATCCCAGTTCAGTGCTGGTGGGATCACGTGAAGAAATCCTTAAATTTGAGTTCAAATGCTGCTTCTTCTGTGACAGAGGTGAAGTGAGAGCACGTGAGGGAAGAGGACCACTCCCAGGGTCTCCTCAGCCATCCCACAAAAAGCTCTGCCTGGTCCAGGGCAAGGCAGAGCAGAGGATGGTCCAACGAGTCACAGGAGAGATGGAGGAAAGTGTGAGACTAGGGTCTTGCCAGCCCGTTGCACAGGAGAGAGGATGGACAGAGCCTGGAGAAGCTGTGTCCTTGCGGGCACACTCCTGGATAGAGCACCCAGACTTTCATGGAGGTTGGATTGTGCAAGATCATCCACTGCTGGATTGTCTTTCAAGCATAGGGTGAATCAGGGGACTTGTGCGAGACCAGTGTGTGCAACCCCTTCCTCACCCCGCTCCTGGCACAGCTGACTCCATCCTGGCTGCTCCGGCTGCGCTGTGCCTCGCTGGGCTCCCTCTGGCTCTGGATCCACAGGCACCAATAGGCCAAACCTGAGCCAGCTCCCTCCCTGGCAGAAGGCTGAGAGCAGAGCCTTGGGGAAGGAGTTACAGCTTCCAGCTCCCAGTGATGGCAAAACAAGATGGGCCACAGGGGTGGGGGATGACAAATCCAGCCTTGGCTGCTTTGCCCTGTAACCTCCATTCCTGCTTCGTTTCTCCATCTCAGGGGGGTTAACATGCTGCAGGAACCCACCACAAAACCCCTGCTGAGGGCTAAGATGTCAAGAGCAGGGCTAAGTAGCCCTTCCCTTCCCCACTTCAGAGCAGGGCGGGCAAATGGGGAAGAGCCCAAGAGCCACGGGTTGCTGAGTTTATGACTGGGGTTTGGAGAACATTGAAGGGAACTGCAGCAGGTTTGTCTGGAAGTTGCCTGACGGCTGGTACATGACAAAGGAGCTCAGAGGTGCACACATCCAATTGCTAAGGACAAGTAGACAGAGGATCAGGAATGATAGGATTACCTGGAAATCCTTCTGCAGACCCCCCACAGTAGAGAGGCTGTCCCATGAGTAATGTCTCCAAAGAAGCAGCCCCTCTATGCTGTGGTCCTGGCCAGCAGACACCAAACGTCCTCATGGCCGCGGAGAAAGACTCCTGCAGGAACTAGCCTCGGAGCCAACAGGGACAGAAGAAGCACATCATGGTGGAGGCCACATAAGCTCACGGTGGCAGGAGGGAATTGGGTGTCTCTGAGAAGAAGCCAAGGAGATCTGACCCCCAGAGGTCCCAGCAGGCGTTACAGCAGGGTGGGTGAGAAGAGAGATGAAACATTTCCTGGTCACTGGAAAACCATCAAGAAACATCAGTAGGAGGGAAGGTGGAGCTGATGGTGCTCCACGGAGCTGCCTTCTCACAGGAGCTGGCAGTGCTCAAAGTACCAGATGGGACATCATCCACCCCGTTGGGTCAGGCACAGAGAAATCCCTATCCCTGGGCTGAGCTCCTGTAGATGACAGGGTCTTGATAGCAAGGGAGAGGTACCCAAACCTTCACCCTCCTGTCATGTCTTCCAGTTGTTTTGCAGTTCCTAGTTCGACCCTGCAGGTAATCTCCTCCCGCTCCAGAGCTTCACTGTCAAGTCGCTGAGAAACAAAGGTGAGAGGGATGGTGTGACCCAGGCGTTCCCACAGGAGCCCCGCAGACATGCTGCAGAGAGGCACTGCAAGGCGAAATGCTCCCCACCCCCAGCCCATGGCAGCATGCAGCCCACAAGACTTCCAGGCCCTTTTCTCTTGGCAGGAGGTTGCCCAATCCATTTTGGGGAGCAGGCAGGCCCAATGGGGCTCAGCCTCCAGCTCACCCTACTGGCAGCACCTGGGGACAAAGGGAAATGGTGATCTCCAGGGCTGACCCCAACAACAGGACTCCTGCACCCCTTGAATGAGCTCTAACTAGGTGACACCACAGGGAACTGCTGTGCTTGGTCTCTCCAGGGTATGGGCTGCTTCGGGGGTGTCTGCTGACTCCCGCCCCACCATCCATGCAAGCCACAGCTTCCACAGAGCTGCCACAGTAGATGTGGGCACTCGGCATGGGAAGAAAAAAAAAAAGCAAACCAAAACAACATGGGATCATGGGTGGGACAAAGGGGCAAGTCACTGCTAGCAAAGATCTATCAAGTGGGGAAAAACGCAAAATAGTTTCATACCGTGAAGAAGCAGCTCAGACCAGAGAGAAAGAAAGAAAGAGACAGAGGAGCAAAAGCAAGCAATAGAGAGAAAGACAGAGGGAGAAAGAGATGGGGAGAAAGAGATGGTGAGAAAGACAAAAGGAAAGAAAAGACAGAAGAAGAGTGCATGAGCAAGAGAGTCAGAAAGAGCAGGAGGGTCAAGGCAGACTAGTAGCACGGCCCTTTATGGCAAGGACGCGTCGTGGAAGGCAAGGGGTGAGCCCAGGCACGTAATTCCATAACTTTACCCGGCAGTCACTGTGGCACAGATGGGAGGTGGGGCAGAGGAGAGACAGAGAGAGACAGAGAAAAAGGAAGGGAGAAAAGGGACATGGTCGAAAAGAGGATATCAGAGTCTTGCTGCCAAAAAGCTCCCCGAAAGCAGCAGAGGATGCCCAGCCCAGGGGAGAGGGGTCCCTGCGTGTAGATTAACCCAGGGCATCACCGGTGCATGGGCAGGGGACAGCTGGGGGAATAGCTCTTGGCACTGCAGTGGGCAGGCCGTGTCACTGGGCAGGCTAAAGTTGGCAAGATGAGATGAAGGAGTGGAGGGACTAGAAAGCTGCAAGACTCCCCCATTCCCTCCCTCCCTGCTCTGTGTCCAGTCAGCACAAACCCACCCAGGCCTGGGGGTGATAGTTCAACCCAGGGGTCTCCCACCTCCCAGGGGCTCTGGGGAGCAGAAAGGCCAGGGCTCACCTGGAGGCCGTGAAAATGTGCTTTGAGTTGGTGCAGATGGCGTTGATGGGGCTGTCGTGCCCCTTGATCTCCCCAACTGGGGTGAAAGTGTCCACATTCCAGACTTTGATCATGCCTCCTCGGCAGGCACTCAGCACCATGGGGCGTCCGGGGATGAAGGCCAGGGCACAGACCCAGTCTTTGTGGGCATTGGGGATTTGCTGTAGGTACAAGCACAGAGTGGAGATCATGACCAACCTCATCTGCAGCACCACCAGCAGCCTCATGCACCCAACCTGGGAGGCTCGCCCAGGGGCTGATCTGGATTGTGAGGCTAGTGATGCAAAGTTAGGAGGCCAAGGGGGTGGATTCAAAAGTCGGGGCTTGGTTTGTCCCCTAGGCAGGAGACAACAATCCTGTCTTCAGAGAGGAACACAACACCTGGCACTACAATTGATGCTGCAGCCTGTGTGCCAGGGGGAGCTGGCAATCCTGAGTGCCCTACGGCACAAACTTATGGGGGTACAAAGCCACCTCGCACATGCACTGCCAGATTCCCAGGAATGGGAATGCCCGTTAGCTCAGTGCAAGACCCCACAGCAATACTCCTCTGCCCCACGTTACCGCGAGGACCTCTGCTGTATGCTTCCCTCCAGACCTGGATAAGTTCCTGCTGCTCCAGATCCCACTTCTTTATGCCGTTGTCCCTGGAGCCGCTGAAGAGGATGTCTCCTTGGATGGCCAGGCACTCAATGCCATCATAGTGAGGGGGCTCAAAGTTGTGAGTGGGGCCAATATTGCCCACCATGCCTTCAGCAATCTCAAACACCTAGAGGAAAAACAGCATGTGAGAGATCCCAGATGGCCCTGGAAACAGAGTTGAACCTCTCTGGGAGAACTTAACCATCACCCTCTGCTTTCTAGGCTCAGGGCACCCAGACTGATGCTGGAAAGGGGAGTGGGCATTTTCCGGTGGAGGCTTTTTTGGACACAAGGTCTCTCCAGGGTCCTGCTACCATCAGGGGAGGTCTGCCACCAGAGACAGCCCTCATTTTGCTACATTTTACTCATGGTGAGCTTTCACACACCTCCACGAGATGAGCTAACAGCTTGCAGCTGCTAGAAGAGTGGGATCTTGCCTCCCTCATCATCTCACCATCCCTCTTCACTCCCCTGGTGCCAGTTGCAATTCAATCTGCTAAAAAACAGCAAAAACCTAAAAGGGAGGGGCAAGCTTTTGCTGTGCTGGAGCTGTGAAGGAGCAGGCACAAAACTTCTGTACTGGGGAAGGGAATCGAGCAGAACAGGATGAGCTGCTAATCTGGGTCAGCCATAACATGCAAGTACCAGTCACAGAGCCCAAGGGATGCAAATCCATCTCCAAAGGTGCATTTGTACTGTAGACCAAGCAAAAGGCAAGATTTGGGGTGAGGAGATATGCAAAAACCTTGCACGCAGAGGTGAAAACAGAAATCTGGGCTCAGATTTCAGGAGCAGAGAAGACACCTTAGGGGTTGCTAACATCTGGGCTTCCCTATAGGGACACAGGGCTCTTCTCTCCAAGGAGACGTACCTTGACGTAGTGATCTTTGGAGCCTGTCACCACCAGGTCATGGTTGCTCGCTGTCTGGTTTACCGTGAGACACATCACAGGCCCAATGTGGCCACTCAGCTTCCCGATGGGCTGCAACCTGAGTTCAATAACATGGGTCAGCCAGCCCCTTCCCAGCTGCTGAAGCTCCTCCAAGATGCTCTCCCAGGCAGAGACCCCCACAGCCCTGGAGCAGGGACACCCCCCCCCACCCCCTTCCTAATGATGCCGGGGGAGGAAGGCAGCTTTGGGGCATGCCAACACCTGGCTACAGAGCCTAGGCTGCAGCACAGGGTCAGCAGCCCAGTGCCCACCTGGCAGGGAAAGGGGCAAGGGGAAAACCAGGGGGGTAGTGCTGCTCATCCCATGTGTCCTTCCCCTTCTCCTAAGCTCTGGCCCAGCTCATGGACAACCCCCCCGCCCCAAGTAGCTCTATTGCTGGTCATCACCCCTTGAGTCCCATAGGAAAGGGTCCTGAAAGCCCTTATTCCAGGCAACTTCCATTGCTAAAAAGGCTTTCACTTTCCCTGGGAGGAGTCATTTCAGGCCCCTCTGAGCAGACAGTGTCTACACAGCATCCACGAGCTGTCCTGCCCGCCCCAGCACTACCCCCTCACCTGCTCAGCTCCCAGATGCGGACAGAGTTACCAGTGGCAGCATAGAGCATGGTGCCAGTGGGGTTGAGAGCAATCTGGTTGATCTGGTGCTCCCCCTGCACACTGGTGACAGTGCGGGTGGCGGTCCCAGCACACGCGTCCCCAGAGATCACTTGTCCAGAAGATCTAAGGGAGAGAGAAATCAAGGGGTGAGCAGCAATCAGAGCCACCGAGGCCCCACTGAGGAACTGCATGGGGCTGTTGGCTCCAGGCTGGCACAGGTAGGTCCCACATCAGGGAAAGGCTCTAGAGGTATCACTGTCTCTCTGGCCATTGTGAAATCAACAAGACCTCTGTCTCCTAGATCAATGCCCTGCTTGCAGAGGGAGCCAAGGATATCAGGTGCCTGCATGACATGGAGCAGCCTGTCCTGGTTTCCATTTGGGGGCTGCTCTTCTCTCCTCCCATTCCTCTTTGCTTCCTGTAGGAAGAGCTGGCTAGTGCTGGCAGTCAGCACAGGGAGGCAGAGGTATTTGTCCTCTGCACCAGGGGAGAAGCACCTTCAGGCCAAGGTAGATGAACTGAGGCTGGATAGAGAAAGGAGCTCTATGCTGGAGTGAGCTGGTAACCCTGGCCTACCATACTCTCCTAACATTTGAGCCCTGCTCGAGACTGGCAGACCACAGCTACAGCCTGTCCCATGCTCCTTTCTGGTCCTCAAAACTCCTCATGAAGATTTGAGTTTCCTACTAGAGAGCCTGTGATTTACTCAGCCATGATGTTGTTAGTGGCTGGGCCTCCCCTACAGAGCTGCTGGCTCTCTTAGCCACCCCCAGAAGTAGCTGCAAATCTCCTCAAAGCTCTTTACCCTGAGCCTTCGCTGCACAAGGTCCCCAAGGGTCCCCTCACCCTAAGCTCCCTGTTCCCTAAGGATGCAGCGCTGCAAACTGGTACTAAAGCCTGTCCCCAGCCCCAGTAGGTCCTGGGACTGGCTTCTGCAAAGCCAGAGATGCCCACAATGCCCAGGGTCCCCCACAGCTGCTACTGCCTGCCACATACGTGAGGGTGCGGATGCACCGGGCCGAGTCCCGGATGTCCCACACTTTGATGTACGACGTGGACACAGTGAACACCAGCCCTGTGTGGCTGCAGTACTTGATGGAAACAACGTTGTTTGGGTGGCCCTTGAGGGAAGCAATTTCTTGGCCCGTCACCAGGTTCCACATTTTGCAGCTCCGGTCTGTGGGAGGAGGAACATGCCCAAGTGTCAGACTGGTGGCAATACCTCTTCTGAGCATTGCCTCCCCCCACCCACAGGGCCAGAGGAAAGGAGCCAGCCAGCCCCAGCACCAGGGCAGTGCAGGGCAAGGCTCAATGCTGAGGACAGGAGAGAGGCCAAGGAGGAACCATCCCTATGGTGCCTGGCACTTCACGTAATTCCATGTGCTGACCTGCTCCCGTTAGTCTGCAGGCCAAACCCCCACATCCTCTCTGTCCATCACGCACCTTTGGACCCAGTGAAAAGCAGCTCATCGGTGGCATCCAGGCAGAGCACAGGCTTGGTGTGTCCTTCTGCCACAGAGACGCACTGCAGCGGGGCTGTCCGGGCATTCTTGGTGCCACCCACTGGGTTAATGATGCCCCTTGTGTGGGAAAGAAAGAAGCAGCATGGTGGTGGATGTGTGTGGAAAGGCACCATGCTACACAGCCCCAGGGGCATGGGAGAGCAAGAGCTGCCTCACCCCAAGCATCTCCATCTGAACCCAGCATGTCTGAACAAAGATCTTCACGGAAAACCTGGGAATCTCCCCAGGAGCAGCCCCTGCCTACTGCTTCGGCCCCATCAATACAGATTGGGAAAGGGAGGCTGCCCAGCAGCCTCTGCTTTCCTTCTGAACCTCTCATGCCTGGCCAGCACAGACCCAAGGAGACAGGAGACCCAGCTCATTGGTCCTCAGGTCATTTTGCAACAAACTACACCTTCTCCAGCCTGAAGCTCTGCTGGGGTAAGTGTTTCAGGGCACCAATATCCAGCACCCCAGTTCCTTGGAGGCTGTAAGCCTGTGGCTGGTGACATTTACATGGACCTGTTGGAGCGAGTTCGGAGGAGGGCCATGAAGATAATCAGAGGGCTGGAGTACCTCTCCTATGATGGCAGGCTGAGAGAGCTGGCGTTGTTCAGGCTGGAGAAGAGAAGGTTCCAGGGAGATCTTATAGCCCCTTCCAGTCCCTAAAGTGGCTACAGGAGAGATGGGGAGGGACTCTTGATCAGGGAGGGGAGTGATAGGACAAGGGGGAACAGTTTTAAACTGAAAGAGGGTAGATTTAGATTAGATATGAGGAAGAAATTCTTTACTGTGAGGGTGGTGAGACACTGGAACAGGCTGCCCAGAGAAGCTGTGGATGCCCCATCCCTGGAAGTGTTCAAGGCCAGGTTGGACAGGGCTTTGAGCATCCTGGTCTAGTTGGAGGTGTCCCTGCTCAGGGTAGGGGGTTGAACTAGATGATCTTTAAGGTCCCTTCCAACTCTAACCGTTCTATGATTTGGAGACATAAATCCTTTACATAAGACCACAAGGGTGACAGGACAGCACTGGTGTTTGCACCCAGTGTCCCTGTCGCAATGGCTGTGGAAGTTCTGCACCAGGCTCTGGGCAGGAGAGGACCTGTCCCTGGCAAACCTTCTTCCATGGGATACCTGCTGCCTGTCCCTCTGGACACAGCATCTGCCAATCCCATTCACTTTTGCAGTGCTCAGGGTGCTGAGGACCAACAGTCCTACCCTTCCAGACCCTAGTGTGCATGGCCACCAACAGCTCTTCCCAGCTGGCATCCCAAAGCACAGCCTCCCCACAGCCATGGGGCCCTGGGCTGTGCTCATCGCTTCTTATAGTTGGGGAAACTGAAGCACAGGGCTGGAGAAGGGCAGGCCGGAGGCCATGTAAGGTTTGCATTAGTCATGAGGACTAAACACAGGCTCATTAATTTGGGTTTGGAAGTCACATGCATGTGATCTTTCTTTCTCAGTTAGCAGCTGCACTTACAAACTCAAATTAAACAGCCCTCCCCTGACCCCTAGTGTTTCTACCAGTCTTGAGGTGACACTGACTCTAAACAGAAATCCCTGCTCCCCAGGGTAAGATATCATGGATGGACTTTGATTGCTGCCTGACTGCAAACTGCCCAAGGTGCTGCAGCACAGACGCGTCTGGTGCCACCTCACCAGTGACTGTGGGAACTCAGGGCATGGGCAATGTGCGGGGACACCCAGGTGCTGGAGGGCTGATGTTCTTAAAGGATGGGGGAAAGGTGGCCCTCGTGTTGGGAAACCCTTCCTACAGGCAGCAGATTTCAGTGGGACAAGCACAGGAGCACCTTAACCCCAAGGCTGAGCTCTGCACCACAATGACTTCATTTCTTTGGGAAAGAGATCTACCCACCCACAACCCAGCACCAGGAAAGCACAACCAGGTGGGGAGCACCTGGAGATATTTGCCTGGAAGATGCTTGCAAGAAGGACACACTGGGAGTGCCCAGGGTTGCTTGCCCCCTTCCCCAACATCACACCATCCTGCTGGAGAGGTGGGGGATGGGATGGGACATGGTGGTGTCATGCTGATGACAGCTCATCAGAGATGGAGGAGAACATGCTGCCACCCCAAACCAGCCAGTGCCCGTAGGTGAGCCCAGTGCCAAGTTTCCAAGGGCTGATCAGAGCAGGGAACAGTTCAAACTCGTAACCGAGGGGACAGTGTCAGACACTGGAGGTGACATGCCAGGAGGGGACAGCACACACAAGCTGGGAGGTGGGGGAGAGCAGCAAGGTGCAGGTGGAGCGTGCAGGGACAACGGAGAGCAGACTCGTGAGACAGAGAGAAGGAGGAGGAGAGGAAGAAGGGATAATAAATAGAAAGTTGTCTATACCTCAGCACCTCCGAGACAGAGGAATCGCTGTCATCAGACCTAGGGGCAGAAAATTAGCAGGATTATGGGAGAGAAAACCCAGACTAGAAGAGGCAGCAGAGGAGTCAGAGATGGAGGATTGTTATTGCATCCAAGCCAGTGTAGGACAGAGAGGAGGAGGAGGGGAGAGAGGAAGAAAGAGAAGCACACATGGAGAACCAGGGGAGAGGGCAGAGGAGCAGGAGGGCACGTGAGGATCAGACAGCAGGTCTCCATCAGGGAACATCAGCGCTGCTAGCAATGCTTTGAGAAGAGGGCAGCTGCCTGACCTGCTGCAGGGAGAGGCTGGGAGGCTGGAGCAGCATTTGTGGGTTGGTGCCGGTCCTTCAGCTTCCTGCAAGCCCCCATCCCGCCTCACCCCATCCTGCTCCATAGCCTTTTCCAGTGGTCCAAGTCTGGCACCGCCGTGTCTCCAGGTAGGGCTTAACCAGAGGACAGGACTGCAAGCTCCTGCAAGCAGCCAGCTCGGATGGGACACACAGCAGGTGGGACAGGGCAAGGGTCCAACATGGCCCTTGCAGAGCATCTGCTCCCTCATGGAGAGGAGTAAAAATGGTGGCAGGAGGCTGGCTGGAGCTGACCCAGGTCCTGTACTCCTACACCCCACCTTGGGACCTGGTACGTGCCATTTGCTATTATGGTACGGGTCCCGCTCCCTCAGACCCTCCCACCCCACCAGGACTTACTTATCCAAGGCAGACCCCTGGCTCTGGTTGCTCGTGAGACGAGAGAAGACATTGCGGTCATTGCGTGGACGGGTGGGTGGTGATGAGGGAGGCGTGAAGCCAACATCTGGAGGCCTGAGCCAGAAAGGTTTAGAGGGACACGTGACTTGAGAATTGGTCACCTGGCAGCTGCCTGGCATACCGGGGCCCAGGAAGAGCTGGCCCAGCCAGCATCTCTCCCCACTTGTCTGGGCCACCCAGCCTCTCCCTGCCCGGGCGGCCATTTCTCCAGCTCCCAAGCTCACCTGGCAGGTTGCCCACGGTCATAGGATTTCCTCCTTGTCAGAGGCGAAGTGTCTGAGCCACGAGATTGCCTGGGACTAAAGTGAAATAGAGCACAGTGGGTGCCTGCTCCCCCTGCTGGGATCCCTCCATGCTGAACACCCCAGCAGAACAAAGGAGAAGCTGGGCTGCCCTGGAGTCACAATCACAAGATCAGAGGGTGCCTCAAGTCGTCCCGTAAGCACAGAGGCTTTTGGCAACCCAAAAAGCCTCCAAAAAAGCTGATAACCCAGGGCAGCAAGCTGGGGAACCTTGCACACCCCCCTTCTTTCCCTCCTCCTGGAGTACCCATCCCTCCCATCTGCAGATGACACTAACATACTTTTAGACATTCTCCAAGGCCCACTGGAGAAACCTACCACTGCTTGCTGCAGACAGGCCTGGATAGATGCAGAATTGGTCTCACCCTCACGACTCTGCAGCTCCACAGCCAGGGCACAGCTTCCCACCTGCTGGCCCATGCCTCCATGAGCCTCCCAATGCCCAGAGACCCCCTCACCCCATGCTTACAAGGTGCTTCCTCGCGTGGGCAGGCTGATGGTGCGGGACACCTTCTCCTTGTAATAGGGGTCTCGGATGGAGAAGCTGATCCCATCCTCTTTGATCTCCATGAGGGATGCCAAGGACTTGGTGATGTTCTTGGTGGAGACATCCAGCGTGGGTCCTAGACACTCAGCTGACACTGCCTTCATCTGCCCTGAGAGCTTGGGCTCTCCCTGGAGCGGGACAGAGGGGTCAGGCACAGGCAGCACAGGGGGAGGACTGCAGGAGCAGGCAGAGAGCTGTGGGGTGGAGCAGCTCATGCTCTCTGGCCACAGGAGGCTGAGTTCCCCCTGCATTGTGCTGGGATGCCCATCGCAGTGCTGGCTCTCCATACTCTAAGCAACTGTGCAGAGCAACAGGTGCTTTCCTCCACCTTTGCCCACAATGGATGCAGCACTGCACAGGAACCCCCTTGGTGCCCACTCAAATTTGGAGGGTATTGGCTCGTACGATGGCTGTTTCTCAAGTCTCTGGTGCTTCAGAGGACCATAGGACCAGGAGGCCTGGGTTCTGCCTTGCCTAGAGCTGACCCCACCCAGAGACCAGCCATACTGCCTTATGCCAAGCCTGGCTCTCCAAGGGTCAGACTATAGACCAGAGGTCTGGAGCATCACTGTACAACATGCCCCTCCATTCCTCCTCCCATTCCCTGTGTCGGGCCCACACAGAAAGGCCAACTAACCTTGAACTTGAAGTCATCCTGGCTTGCTGAGCCCTTCATGGTGAAAGACTGGGAGATGCTGCAAGGGGAAGGGAGCAGATATATCTTCAGTGCCAAACCCCTTTCAGAGAGCCAATTGCCACCAGCCCATCAAACTCCTTGGGTCACCCCCTGCTCCCCAGCACCCTTTCTCCAAGGTATGACCTAGTCTTCTTTCCCTGCTAATGTCTAAGACTCCTCTCCTCCCCAAGGGCTGGGCACCACAGGAAAGTTTAGGTGGGCCTTTGTTCATCCATGTCCATCTGCAAGGTTCCGTGGGTGGCACCAGATATCCCACCCCATGCCTGGCCCCTTCAGCCACCACCAGATCAGGCAGGGCTGCGCTGGGCACTCACCTCCCATCTGAAGCTAGGCTGAACTCTGAGACCTCTTCGTCTGTGCTGGTATAGCCGTTCTCTGTGCAGGAGGGAGACAGAACATCAGCAGCGCAGAGGGGACCCACTGCGCGGCAGAGGGGACAGCCTGGGCAGTTGCGGGGGGCAGTGGACAGTCCTTGTCCCTGTTCTGTGGTGGCCGGAGAACACATCCCCATCCAGCATTGCCCTTGGGGGAGCCCTGGGCACATTGGTATCACCTCCAGGTGCTTCTTGGTGCTGGCATGTGTGGGTACCTCACCCCACAGGCAGCATACCTGGCGTGAGGATGCGCCAGCCCTGGGTCCTACCTTGCTGGACGTTGTGGATCAGGGCCTGCAGTTCGGGGTGCGACTCTGCCTTCTCCCGCAGTGCATCCAGGATGGCATGGTTCTGCGAGGAGCCTGTCATGTCCGTCTGCCGCAGGCGCCCCTCCAGCAGGCGGATCTGGGCCTCCTTCTGTGCCACCTGCAGGCCCTGCAGAAGGACAGCCACGCCGGGCCTCAGGCGGGTCTCTCGGGTCCCTGCCAGCAGGTCCCGTCCCCGGCACCCTGCTCCCCTCCCCAGCTGCGGGAAACCCTGTCACACATCCAGGTCCTGGCTTGGCCCCCCACCTTGTCGATGGAGGCCTTCAGGAAGTTGTCTAGCAGGAGACGGGCTTCGGCCAGGGAGCAGGAGCTGATCACCACCGAGGTGTCCGTGGAGTCCAACTCCTCCTGAAACATGGAGGGATGGGTGTTGGATGCAGCGGGGGAGCTTTGCTGCTGGGCGTGGGATGGGCAGAATGGGTACTGCAGCCAGCACAGCACCTCCACCGCCCTGCCAGCACTGCCCAGTCCTGACACTCACTCTCCTCAGTCTGGCCAAGTGGCTACTGGGAAGATCCAGCCACGGAGATGGCCAACGCAACTTGAAGGGCTTCTATGTTGCTACAGGAATCCTGGTGCAAACACTTAATTAGACACTAATCTGCAGACACCAGCCTCACCCAGACCCACGGCAGATCAGGTCACTAGTCCGAAGGCTAGTGTGAATTAACAACAGCCCCTTCTTTCCTGCCAATCTGGGTGACAGCCAGGGACAAGCTGCGGACAGCACACAGCCTTCAGCCCAGGCTGCAGCCACTAGAGGGGAGCCAGGAGCCGCACAGCATCTCTGTGGCATGCCCAGTGTCTAAACTGGACACAAAACCTGCACGGTTTCTGCTAGAAAAAAGGCAATCCTTCCTGATGTATCCAGCACATGAAACTCCCATGGGGACAAGTGACCACCAGCCCCACGGGCAGGATGGGAGCCACAGCTTCCCTACATCCCGGGACGGTGGGGCACGGGACACCAGCAGCGGGTGCATGGATGTACAAGGACCTGGCAGCACTCCCCTCCACAATTAACCACCAAATGAGGAGCGACTGCGTGGGTGAAGCCTCACGGAGTGCGCGGTATGGCTCACAGGAGGACTCCAGGACACCTAGACTGACCATGCCCAAGGACACCCTCGCCTCCCAGGGATGCTCCTGCTGTCTTCTCTGCCAGCTGGGCCTAGTCCAGCCACCCACCTTGGTCTCCTCGATCTGCATGATGGTGGCCTGGCAGTCAGAAATGCTATCGTTGATGTAGTCAATGTTGGCCCCTAGCACCTCGATCTCCTCGTTCAGCTCCTGCAGCCCCTTCTGCTCCTTAGGGCTCTCTTCCTGCAGTTTTGCCCTCTTGCCCAGCAACGCTTCCTGCAGCAGTGCCAGCTCCTCACGTTTCTGGGGGAAAAGTGAGTGGGATTGGCACTGTCGCCATGCTATCCGCCTGCCCCATACCCACCACCCAGCCCTCCCTGTCCCCAGCACCACAGTCACCTTGATGAGCCGCTCCATGTCAGCCTCCAGGTTGACAATGGTCATCCTCTGCATGACAATGTCGAAGATGCGCCGCTCCAGTGACTGCCACTTGAGGCGGGCGGCTTTGCTGAAGGTCTGGCTCGCCCCCTTCTTGGGGAACTTCTTCCTACAGCCAGAGGGGAGAAGACACACATGTGTGACCAGCCTGGAAATCTGTGCTTGCCCCAAAAAGGATGCTTGGCCTCTGGCTGGCCAGGAGCGGAGGAGGCATCTGCATCATTGCTGGATTGCCCAACTTTTCCATTGCCCCTTAGCAAAGAGAGGGACAAGAGATGAGCCACCAAGGGTTTGTGCTGTGGTATTCAACACTTGTGGAAGGCCAGCACTGTGCTCAAGCCCAGGTGACAGTCAGTCACACGCTGCCCGCACAGTCTGTCACTGGGCCAGTGGTTTAACCCAGGCCAAATGCACAATAAGAAGCTGGTGTTCAACCTCCGTCACCAGCCAGACATGGGAGTCCTGGGATGGCTCATCATCCGTCCACACAGCCCCTGCCCTGACCTGACGGACCGAGCCCCATTCACGGAGGACGAGGGGTCTCCCAGGAAGTTGTTGATTTTCCTGTTCCACTGGCGCACGATGCTGGAGACGGAGCGAGCACCAGACTCAGGCTCGGAAGAGGTGGTGCTGGCCGAAACCTCCGCACCCGAGTCCAGCATGGCTGCCTTCTGGCTCATCCTGCCCGCGACCCGGTCTGACATGGGCTTGGCGAGACGGCGCAGCGCCGAGACCTGCACAGAGGAGGGGCAGAGGAAAAGGGTGTCAGACAGCCCAAACTTGTCGCCATCACCCCCAGGTCCCCACAGGATCAAGAGCAGCAGTTCTGGAGACCCGAAGCCCTGGGGCCACTTGTGCCCCATAGGTTTTCCCCTTCTCCCTCATAGCCTATCCCCTGCTGCCAGGCTCAGCTGCCCCAGGAGACGGGCAATTCTCTGCTGCCTGCAACCATCTCCCACCTGGTTGCTGAGCCATAAAAATCTTTCCAACCTTTTGGGAAATTCAATTCCAGAGCTAGCACTGTCTGGAGGACGGGGTGCCTCTGAGCCAAGAGCTGGGGCCAGGACCCCCACGGGGGCTGGGGGCTATGTGGAGGCAAAACCACCCCCCTACCCCTCACCTCCTGGGTTTTCCTCCGCAGCACTATTTCCTGCTGCCGCTTCTGAGACTCCAGAGCCCGGATCTGAAACTGCACAAGAGAGAGTGAGAGAGTCCTGGGGTCCTGCCCAGACACCCCAGCGAGGGCCACAGTCCCGGGGCTCCCACCACCAAATCTTGGAGCAGTTACTTTTGCATGAACAGTCTCACTTCTGATTTTAACAGTAAGCAGGTTTCCAGCCTCGACACTGGCCCCAGTGGCACATTGCCCCCCGGGCATGGCAGGGAGCTCACAGCATCTCCCACAACCACGCTGGGAGCTGCGGGAAGCCCTTGGGAGCCATTCAGCTGGGGCTGTGCAGCACCTGGTGAGGCCATGGGTGCAGCCATGGGCCCCAAGCTTCACCGACTGGTATTTATGAGCACCTCGGATTGCCAGAGCAGGACAAACATCCACTGCCAGCCAGCCCAGTTCACCCCTGCACAGGGACGCCCAGCAACATGCGGGCAGGCTGGGCTCTCACCTCCTGCCGGCGCTGCTCCTTCTTGAGCTGTGCAATCTCCCGATTCCTCTTTGTCTCTGCCAGCCGCCTCCGCTGCTGCTCCTCCCGCATCTGCTTCATCAGCGCAACCTGGAATGGGAAGGTACCCGGTGTTGGTGTGGGCAACCAACCACCAGACAGACAGATGTCCTGCACTTGCAGGGGTGGAAAACATCACTTCTGAGCAGGGAGCCAGACTTGACCAGGGGATACCCTCCCTGCCCTGGCATGTCCGGGTACCTTTGCCTTCTTCATCTCGGCCACCTCTGCCTGCAGCTTCCTCAGCTCCCGCTCGTAGCGAGACTGGTTCTTGAGCAGGCGAGCATGCTCCTTCTGGGCTGCCTGGAGCTTCTGCAGGTCCCGGTTCATCTCCTTCAGCCGTTTCTCATAGTCTGCTTTGATCTTGTTGGCTTTCTCCTCTGTGTAGCACTCCATGGTGCCTGGGGGAGCAAGGAGGCTTGTGATGGCCATGCACCTCAAGCTCCTCCTGCACCTACACACCCTGCCCAAAGGCATTGGGCACTGCTCCCTCCCCATCCCTCACCCCCCTGCTCTGGCTTCATTGCAGGCTGGGGTCTGTCTGGGGGGACCCACTGGAAGAGATGGGTTTGGGCTCAGTGCAGGGCGGGGACAGTGGGCTACAGCACAGTCACTGGGCTGAGAGAAGCTACAGACCTAGACCCACAGCCATGTGCTTGGGTGATCCTGCCCTGCTGAGCCTAGAGATCAGCTACACCACTAGGTCTTTGGGGTCTCCATGTGCCCCTCAGCACTTCAGTTTCCCCAAGTATTCCCACATCCCATGAAGCGGTGTTCAAGGCTAGAAGAGGCATTGCCTTGCCATCCTTTCCAGCCACTTCTCCAGCACCAGTGGGGTTCAGGAGCTCTTTAGCTGTCTGGTCCTGCTCCCACAGCAAGACAAGCAGGGTCTTGGGAGTCCCAGGGGCTCAAGCAGAGGCAGGGGGGTGGCAAAGCTCTACCAGAGCACACAGGGGGTGGATGCTTTGTGTCTGAGTCAGCTGGGCAGGAGTGGGGACTGGGGCCCGACACTGCAGGGATGGGATCCCATGGCTGAGGCAGTTCTCACTGAGGTTCTGCAGGACCCGGTCCCGCTCCAGCTGTGTGTCCCGGATCTTGTTCTGTAGCAAGACCAGCTTCTCCTCGTACTGGTGCTTGAGGGTCTGCAGGCGCCGCTGACTGTTCTCTAGCTCATCAATCAGCTTCTGCTTGATCTCTATCTCGCAAGTCAGATCCGCCAGGTCGGCCTGGAAATTCACGGCTGGAGGCCAGTGGGGAACAGTCAGGATGGGAGAGATGGGGCAGCAATCGCTCCCACAGCCCCACTGAGACACAGCACAAGGATAGGGCAGAGGAAGCTGATGGGAACCCACGTCGCTGGGGAGCAGCAGCACCCCAAAGAGTGTTAGAGACTCCCTGCAGCAACCCTGGTGCTTTTCCAAGCTCCCCAGAGGAGACGCGGCCAGGGCATCCCAGCAGTCACTCCCTTCCCAGGACCAGAGGTCAGGCCCAGGAGACACCAGCAAATGCACCCCCATACACTGAGCTGCATGCGTGGTTGCACTCCTTACCCTTCTCCTCTGCATCTGAGTCTGAGTCCACCAGGCTCTCTTCACTGCCTGAGTCCTCATCTTCATCCTCACGTCCATCCTCTTCCTCACAGCCGCTCTCGTCCTGTTCCTCCTCCTCCTAAGAGACGAGTTCCTAACCTCAGCTTGCAGCATGGCCTTGCCCTTCTCTCTGCAGTTCTTCCCTCCTCCAAACCTGAGCTGACCCCACAGCAATGGGCTGCAGCCCCCACAACGGGCTTTCCACACAGGATGCCCAGGGGCTGCAGCACTGTTTCTGGCCCCCCAGCATACACTGTTGAGAGGAGCAGCTCAGGGCCCCATCCATCCCCTCCCAGCTGAGTAGCACTGCATCACCCAAGCCCCCTTCACCTACGCTTCTTGAAACTAAGCCCCAAAAGATGTGGGCTTCTTGCTCCACAGCGGTGCTGGCTGGAGACCGTCCAGCTCCTCCCTACTCCAGCATGGAGCCTTCGGCTCCACAACCCCTCCAGCCTGCTTGCAGGGCCAGGCTGGGCTTGGACCCTCTCCCATGGGGCGATGACAATGCTCCACACCCAAACAACCTCCTCGGTATGAGCACGAAGCCCACTCACCTCTTCCACCTCATTCTCATCCGTTTCCTCCCCGTTGTCCTGCTGCAGTTTCTGACGCTTCTTAAAAGCTTCCTTCTCTGGGCTGGGGGAGAGCAGAGGGTTGCCAGTGAGGCCCAGCACGGGGAAGTCCAGGGATGGGTCCTGTTGGAGCCCCCCTCACCTCCTGCTTTTGGACCCTTTTGGGGAAAACACCCTCCAGGATCGTGTGGTGGGTGACCAGGAGACCAAGGGCAAGGCAGCACCAGGAGAGGAACCCAGGCATCTGGGCTCTGTTGCAGTGCTCTGGGTTTAGCATGGATGGCGGAAGAAGCATGATACCCGATCCCACAAGTACAGGCAAGAACCAACACGCGGCCTCCCCCTTCCCAACACTGCACAGCAGCTGCCTTCACCTTTTCCTCCGCTGCCTCCTCTCTTTCTTTTTCAGGCGCTCCAGGTCCTGCTTAGCCCGTCGGAGGACATCGGAGGCCTCTGTCTCCACTGGAGCAGCAGGGCTGCACAGGCCAGCCAAGCCGGGTGCTGGGGACGAGCCCATGGAGTAAGGGGGCCGAGCAGAGGCACGCGAGAGGCTACGACGCAGAGACTCGTTCATGGACTCGCTCTCCAGAAGCTTTGTCCTAGGGAGTGAGGACGGGATGTGGTCAAAGAGGGGACATCCCACTGTCCCTGGAGGAGGGGATCTTGCCTGGTTTAAGGATGGCGTGAGCCAGGGACGGAGTCACCACAAAGCCATTCCCATTCATGCTGGGTTAGAAGGTCAGGATGCTGGAAGACAGGGTCCTGGGATCGTGCCAGAGACTGGGATGGACCCAGCTTTGGGCAGGGGCAGCTGTTCCTGGGAGACACTAGGCACTCCTGCCAGGATCTCCTTCTCCATCAATGGCCACACAAAGGACAACACTGGCCAAAGCAATGTCCAGCACCAAGGCTGGGAGTCCCACAGCCCCAGTGGTCTTGGCTGCTACTCCATCAGGGCTGATGACTCACCCCAGTGACGCTGGAGACACAGAGCTGTGAGCCACACCTGAGATCAGACCCCACCATGGCACCCACTGGACCCAGGAACCAGGTGACTCACCAGCCCCCATGCCCCACTCACCTCAGCTCTTCAATCTCCCGGATGTAGTTCTGGATGAGGGCGCCAATGGCTTCATTACCATCACCTGGAGGAGCAGAGGCACAGGTGGATCAAGCCAAGACATGGGCTGTACTACATCACCCATCCCAGCTACGCTGGCTGGGCTCACCCACCATGCCATGCACTAGCCCAGCCTCACCTGCCTTGGCCAGCATCAGATTGGCCTCCTGGCTCATGAGGTGGGTGACCCTGCTGTTGATAGAATCGATGGCCTCCTGCATGGCCTTCACCCGCATGCGCAGGGCACTGTTCTCCTTCTGCAGCATAGCGTTCTCGCGGAAAAGGTCACTGTAACCCTCCGAGCCATCCTCCCCAATGACCCGCTTGCCCTGTGGGGACAGGAGGGGAGTCCCTGAGTGCAGGGCAAGCTGGGACATGGGAGCCCACCGCTGCATCCCTGGGGGCAGCCCCAGTCACCAAAGCAGGGGAAGGGACAAATCTAAGGACCAGGAAGCCAGTGCTCAACAGACAGAGGGTTAGAGGTGCTTGAAGGCTCCTCCCTGCCTCGGCATCCCCAAGAGACTTGCCCAAGGTCCTGCCTGTGGCAGGACAGGAGCTAAGCCCTCATCTCTTAAGCCTCCTGACCTCTCCTAGCAATTACCCCTATTAATAGGGGCAGAGCATGGTGGGCAGGAGGGTCTTTCCTGCTAAAATCGCCCCAATTCAAACATGAGGAGGAAGCTTTCTGCTCCTGCCTCCATCCCACCTCTGCAGGCTCTCTCAGCCACTCACCGCCTTGTACTCCATCAGCTCCATCTGCAGGCGGGCGATCTCAGCCCGCAGGGCACTGATCTGCTGACTTGTCTTGTCCTGGTTCACCACCACCTTGTTCTTGATGTTGCGAGCCCGGTTGGCATACTTGAGAGTGTTCAGGGTCTCCATGAAGTCGCGATCAGATGGGCTCACGCAGGCAATCATGATGGTTTGGCTTGGGGAGGTGAAGATCAGGGTGAAGGGACGGTTTCTCCCACCCTGCACCAACTTGGCACATGGACACCTGGGACCCAGCACAGGCCACATGCTGCCAGACACCCATCCTAGGCCCTTCTGTGTTTTATAACCAAGGTATAAACTGGATTCAGTCCATCCCAGAGCCAGAGCACTGGCAAGACCCCACGAGCGACACATCATACAGCACTGAGCAAAGCCAACCTCCGCCAAACAGCCCCCACACAGCAGGACTGCTGCAGAAGAATGGGCTCTTTGGACCAGTATCCCCAGAGCAGGCAGGAAATTCAATCCATCCCATGCTGGGCAACACCACCTGCCAAGTCCCAGATCTGCAAGGACTCTGGAGTGTTTTGCACCAGCTAATTCTGCCAAAGCTGGATAATTGCTCCTGGGACTCATAAGAAGCAAGGTCTTTACATCTGCAAAGCCATGCATCACCTGCCAGGAGGCATCCCCTCCCCACGGGGCAACCCATGTGGCACTTGAGTCCTGAAGTAGCTTCTACATGGCTCCATAGACCCTCTGCCCTATTTGCAGGGGGACAGCCCCTGAAGTCCTCTCCCAGGGCTCAGCCCCAGCCTGGGATCCCCTTACCTGTTGCCCCCGAGCGAATCCTGCAGCAGGCGGGTGAGCTTGGAGTCACGGTAGGGCACGTGCACAACTTTCTTGCTCTGGTCTCCGAGGGCACTAATCACATTCCCCAAGGCCAGCTACCAACACAAAGGAAAGGCAACCCCCATATTTATCCCCTGCTGAGAATACAGCTGTCACATAGCCAGCACATCAGGCCTGGGGCGTGTGCTGCGGCATAGGTTTGGGGTGCAAGAGGCGGAAGCATGGGGCTTCCCTTGCCAGTCTCAGCATCCACCCCTCATCCCTGGGCTGTGCCTCTCTCCCACGTGCACTGAGGAGCTGCATCGAGACCTGGAGGTTCTTTTCAAGCTCAAGTTAGCAGACCTCGACCTTTGGGGGACTTGCACCCTTGTGCCAGCTCTACCCCTCCCCATAGTCCTGCCCTCAACAGCGGAGTTGTGCCCTCACCACTGGCATTTTGGATTGTTCTTATTCCTTCCTACAGGGCTAGGTAGCATAAACCCCAGCAGAGACAGCAGCAACCCCAACAGCCCAGAGCAGCTCCAAGCAGGACCCAAAGGTGTCCCAGGTTGCCCCAGGCAGGCCCTGCCTCCCCCCTCCCCTTGCACACCAGTACCCAGGGCCATACCAGCCCACAGTTGATGGAGATGCCTTCCTTCGCTCTCTCGCCAGTAGCACCCGTTCGCTTCAGCCTCTCTGAGCCAGCCAGGTCTACGAAGTGAAACTTGGCCGTGAGGGTCTCATACTCGGTGGTGGGTTGGGTTCCATCCAGGAGGCTGGTCACCTCCCCATTCACCTGCGGCCAGGCACACATGGAGAGGGTCACCACCATGAACCTGGAGCAGGCAGAAGCTCCCTTGGCTGCACTCAGATGTCTGCAACAGCCTGAGCATTCATCCTCCACATCCTGTCCCTCAAGGATAGGGGAGAGGATCCCAAGAGCAGCTTTCTCTGGGCCAGCCTTTGGGCCAGACCATCCCTGCATTGGATGGGGTTGCTCCAGGGCAGACCTCAGCTCCCGTTAAATGTTAACTCTGACTATGACTGGAAAGAAGAAAGACAAAGTCCTGCCTCTCTTTGCAAGACTTCAAACCCTCTCCCCTTTCCAAGGGACCCCCGCACATTGCCCGAGTATCAGATCCAGGAACAGCCCAGCCATGAGGCAGGAGCACATCTCACCAGCTCTGGGCGGGTGCACACTCTCATCTGGCACAGGTGAATGGTGAAGATGGCGTGGGACCGGGAGCTCTGCACATTCATCTGGGTGCTGGCGGTGGTCCGGGAAAGAGCCCCCTGTTTTAGGCACTGGATCAGCTACAACGACATGGGGCAGGGAAGAAAAAAACCTTGAAGCACCTTTCAAGGGAGTCAGGAGAGTACCCTGCTGCAGCCCAGCGGGCACACTGAGCTCTCCCTGCATCACCCCGGGGCTGCTCTGTCCCATCCTGGGTGAGATCCTCCCCCCCGTCTGACTGTCCCCATGTAGCACATCCCTGGACGGTGAGCACCCAGCTGCCATCCCTCCTCCATGTCTGTCCCATCCCACACCCACCTCGTCCTGTGAGCTGATGAGGCGCGACGTGACCCCCGTGGTATAGATGCTACCACTGGCATCCTCATGGATTTTGATGTTGGATTTGCGGTGACGTGCGTCAGGGTCGCGGGCACTGTCAAACAGGTCCAGGATCTCCTCGTTGTAGAGCTGAGCAGGGTGGAAGTGGGTGCCACGTGAGTAGCAGTAAGCAGGAGGCTGCTAGAGCCTGGCACAGCAGGACCAACAGGATCTGCCCTCTGCATCCTGCTGCTGCAGTCCTGAGAGCCAAGAGGACAGGCTGCACAGCTGGTGTGTACGTGTGCTCACACATACGTCCACATGTGTGTGCTTACCCAAGACTGAGCAGGAGAGCTAGTGTAGCGTCCAAGCGTAGGAAAGAATGCACAAGCATGTGCACGCAGATAGGAGATGATGGACAGGCAAGCTCTGACCTGCATGCATGGGTACCCAGCCAGTGATGGGATGCCCAGAAGGAATGGTGTGTGTGTGCATGTGTGTGTGCAGGCGCGCATACATGTGACTGTCTGCCCCACTACCAACCTGGGTTGGTTCCAGCTGCCTGACCCTGGCCTGTCCCTGGCCCACACAAGCAGCTGTGCAGGAAGCAGGGCACTTTCAGAGCCTTGTCCCCAGAGCCTGAGCGGACACCCAGGAACTACCTGGAGAACCCCCCCGCCATCCCTGCTTACCCAGGGAGCCCCCGGCCACACAAGCCAGTGGAGCCCCTCTCCTCGCACAGCTTCCTGAGGTCACCTCTTCTGGGTGGAAAGAGGACAAGGGGGACCAGGGAGCGCTGGACAAGCAGGGAGAACCCTGAGGACCCAGAGCTGACAGAGGGTGACCCCATGTCTTGACCTTGTGGCATTCTCTCTCACCCTGGGGTGAAGGGACACCCCTGCCCATCTATTCCCCTGCCACCCCCACTCAATGCCACACGTCACCCTCTTGCACCATGTCCCAGTGCAGAGAGCAAGGTCACCCGAGGACCACAGGCTCCTGGCCAGCAGAGTGGATTGGGCTAATCCGTCCCTGGCTGTCCTAGGTGCAAACGGGCTCCCCAAAGGTTTAAACCCTGCTCTGACAGCCTGCTCCCAGGAGGAGAGTCACAGGACGGGGATCAACAGGGCCAAATCCTGTACCACTGCAGAGACAGCAGGGTTGGTAACCAGCGTCTGATGCAGCCACGTGCCCACACTGGCACTGGAGAGCCATTACACAAAACCCTCCCTGGGTTGCACAGCGGCACAAGAGCTCCTGGTTTGATGTCCATGCCTGCAGGGTGGACCAGTGGGCAAAGCCCTCGACAGGTTCCAATGGCCTTGGTCACCAGGCCATCAGGCAATGGGTTTTTACTGTCCCCACACATAACAGAGCACTTGAAAAGCCTTCAAGCTCCCCCAGCTGGCAGATAACCCCCCACCCCGGGACTGCCAGTGTACAACTGGGCACAGCTGGAAGGGGGAGCACAACCATGAGCAGCTTTGAAACACAGCAGAGGAAGCCTTGCTCCCATCCTCCACCACAGCCACTAGACAAACACCTCTGAGGGTATTTTGAGAGCCAAAACCACCATGGGTCAGAGGTGGAGAAGAAAGAGAAAGGCTACAGGAAATCCCCACGGCAGCTGGTGACACCCCCATGCAAGGCCATTGCTCCATCACTCCCTGGGGTTGCGCTGGACCTCTTGGTCTGCAGACATGCTTCCTAGGATGGCCTGGGACAGAGGCAGCACAGGTGTCCCCTCCCCAGCGTTCATCCTTCACGTGTCCCAACCCCAGCTAACAAGTCACCCAGCTCCTTGGGACAGTGTCAGGTCATCCCAAACTGATTGGAAGAAACTGTGGCAAGAGAAACTATAGCAGAGGATCTCCTAGAGGGCAGATGCGGGGGGCTGAGAAGGAAGGGAAAGTGCGTCGCATCGGGTGAGGGGACACACTGATACTGGCTGTATTTGATACTATAGCCCAGGGAAGGCAGGACTATGCCCCGGCCCCAACAGAGTTAGGGGACACTCCAGCAGGGAGAAAGCCCAGCAAGGTTCATCCCTCAGAAGGACTTCAGAAAAAGCAGGAAACTGCCCCCATTTCCATACCAGCCCACAGGTCCCCCAGAGCACAGCCCTATGAGGCCGAAGACGCATGGGAAGGCAGCCAGGAGCTCGGACAGGCCAAGTGGTGGGGAGGGAAGGATGTGGCCAGACACAACAGCGCCATGGGAGCTAACAAGGGCTCTGCAGATGGAAAGCTGATTGGGAAGGATTTCTCCAGCAAGGAAGTTAGCCCTCCAGACTAGGAGGTGACTTTGAGTGCTGCTTCCCCTCTCCAGGCCATTGACATCTGGAGAAACCCAGATGTGATGGTCACCAAAGCCACATGGAGATAAGATCACAGCACAAGGCCTCTCTCTCTGCCTGACTGTCTCCTCTGGGCTGTCACCCAGATCGGCACACCAATCAGATGAAGTTCGTTCAGGTGCTCAGCTTTGCTCAACACCACCCTGTGTTTTCTCACCAGGGCCTTAAACCAGTTCCCATCTTGAACTTTGTACTTTCACTCCAGGACCTGCCACAGGGAAACTGCTGCAGACAGCCAAGGTCCACAGGCTTTCTCAGACAAACTTCTCTAGGGAAAGAAGCAGTAAATAGAAGAGGCTTTTGAAATGGACAGGCCAAAGCAGAGGTGGGGGAGGATGCAATGAAGCATTCTCAAGGTCAAAGATGCAGCAGAGTACATGGGAAATAACAGCCCTTCCTCAAATTCCCGCAAGAATGACACTTTTTCATCTCCTTGTTTCACTGGGAACACTGGTCCAGCCCCAGGGGAGCAGGTATGCCACTATCCTCAACCTCAAACAGGAGTCAGTGAGCCCAGAGCCCCCTGAACCTCCAGGGAACAAAGGCATAAGCCCCTTCCCCATGGTGGGGGGCTCCCTGCAGCCAAGAAAGTGCCACCCCAGTTTGTGGCCATCATGAGGTCAACAACATTCAGGTGCTTTGAGCCTCCTCTGCCTAGGCATGCATCCCTGGCCACATGCCTGCTGTGGGGTCCAGCTCAGCCAGGGAGCAGCCATGACATGGAGGACTCAAGTAGCCGAGGACATGGGAGCTGAGCAAAGGCCAGGGCAGGGCCACAGTGTCACCCAGATGTGCTGTCACCAACCTCCAAGAACTGGGCGCTGACTTTGAACTCAGGTGCTGCCACACCCCTACTCTGTGCTGCCCGCTTGCGCTCCTCGATGCCGCTGAAGAGGTGGCCAATAGCCCGTGGGATGATGCCCTGCTCATCCTCAGAGATGTTCATGTCGAAGCCGGTGCCCATGGTGTACGTCTTCCCCGCGCCAGTCTGCGAAGAGGCAGCAAGGGGAGAGCTGGCTGGTCCCTCCCAGGTTCAGCTCTGCCCACAGCACCCCACACCTCCCCCTGCCACCCCAGGCTCCCCAAACGCATCTACTGATCCCCACCACCACACCAGCTCCCGCCCCAGCCCCGCTTCCCTCTCCTCCCACCCAAGGCTACCCCCTGCCCCAGCTCTCACCCAGCCCAGGGACAACCCTCTGTCCCCTCCACACCCAGGAGCTTATACACCTCCACCCTCCCTAACCTCTGCAGGTGCCATCTCAGCATCCCCATCACCCAGTACTGCACGAGAGCCCAATGCCCATGCCAGAGCCCACGGAGCGGGCAGAGCATGTACCTGGCCATATGCCAGCACGGTGGCATTGTAGCCCTCGAAGCAGCCTTCGATGAGCTTGCCCACGCACGTCGTGTAGATCTGCTCCTGCCATGTGTCAAGGTCAAAGACAAAGTCATAGGTGAAGGCCTTGTCCTTCCCCAGCAGCACCTGGGGCTCACCGGGTGTCACTGAGGTGCAGATGTGACATCCCTCTATTTTCTCTTTGGACAGTTGGGGACGGATCCTGTAGGAAGAGAAGCAGGCTGAGGGCAGCCTCAAGGGCTCACCCCCATCCTGGGGTAAACGAGCCTGGTCCTGAGGATGCGAGCATGGCCCATGCTGGAACCACGGCTGCTATGGGCAGGGGACCAGCAGCACCTCTGCCCGCAGTGTGCAGCAAACAGTGCAGGGGATGCTTCAACTCCTGCACCCAGCGACAACCTTGATTTGTTTGTGGCTGAGAAAAGAGGTTGGTGCATCTTGGCAATGCCACCAGCCACCTCCGCAGCCAAGGTGACAGGCAGGGCTGGGTACTACGGCACAGGCAGAGCCGGCAACAACATGCAGCCTGCACTTAAAAATGCCCTTGCACCAACAGCTGAATAGGTCCCAGCACAGCCTATACAGGGCCAGCCAGCCTCCCCACGCCTATGCTGGCTCATTCACCGTGATGCCCCTGGCCAGGCAGCGAGCTCTGGGCTGCACGTAGACACTGATCAATACATCAAAGCAGCCCTGACAGGGACTGCCAGGGTACAGGCGGGCAGCTGGGATGTGCTGCAGCCAGCCGCAGTCGCTTGAGAGGCAGCGAGATCAAACTCCAATTACAAAGGCTTGAAATGCAAAATGCAAAAACATGACGAGACAGTCGCAGCACCAAAAGAACTGTCTAAACCAAAATACCACCCAGTCCGATGGCTGTCCCCAGCCATGGACTCGGTAGATGGGAAGGGGACAGGTGAGGCTGTGTTGGGCTCCTGGCTCTGGCAGCATCCACGACCAACCCACTGCATCCCCACCCACCACGCTCAAACCCTTCCCGAGAAACTTGGGTACAGAACAGCCAGACCCGCGCAGGTACAGCTCTGCCTCCGTGCAGGCACCAGCATGTGTTAGGTCTGCAGCAGCTCTGGCTTTTGGTGGATGTGCTGGCTGCGGGAAGCTGACTGATCCTGGGGGACTCATGGAGAAAGAGGGAGCGTGGAGCCAAGCGCCACGGCAAACAGCACTCATTAGAGCTAATGACTGCACATCTCCCCTCCCTGGGTGCTTCATAAACACAGCTATTAATTCCTCTGAAGCCACATCGCTGGCAAGCCGGCGCAGCAACCACAGCAGAACTGGGGCTCTGCACGAGCCACCGCTCCTCGCCAGCCTGGCTGGCAGCAAACAAAGCCCGAGAGGGCCAAAACCCACTGTGTTTGGGGGGACATTGTCCCCAGCAGGAACACCCCAGTCACCCCACCAGGAGCCTGCGCAGCAGACCTGTGGGAACAGCTATGTGCGTCTGTGGGTATATTTAGCTCTGCAGCCACAACAGAAAGCAGCTTCTGATGTGCTCAGCCCTAGGCTCGCTCCTGTCGCCTTCCCAGGGTCCCACCCTCCTCCAGGAAAATTAACCCCAGCTTTAATTACTTTTTGACCAACATAATGTGCTTCCCTCTTCCCCACCCCAGACATGCACAGTGACAGTGGCCCCAGGGAACAAGCTGAGGAACAAACTGCAACCACGGTATTTTTGGAAAACTTTTTCCTCTCAAGAAAAATGAGAACAGAGTTNTTCAGCAAAATATTTTTTTCTTTTTTCCCCTCCCCCCCCCCCCCACGTGATTAAATATGTGCATGAGAGTTTGGAAGAGAGGATGAGCAGCAGCGTTGGAGGGGTACGTGCACATGAATTTTCCATAGGGCATTTGGGGACCCACCTCGAGCCTGGCCATGCTGGGCTGTTCCAGCTGTCCACACACCAACGCCGATGTCTCCCCCACTCCCGCTCCCCAAACCTTGGCTGCCCAGCCAGCTCTGAGCATTCGAGGGACCCCGTCACTCACCCTGGCTCTTACAACCAGGGGACCTGCGAGGGCTGGAGGGGGACCCAGGTACCAGTCCTCAACGTGCCTCCCTGTGCCGTCCATTTCCCCAGGGTGACTGGAGATGCAGGAACCCCCTGGGAGAGTCCTGCTGTCCAGGCAATTGGCCAAGCACCACCTTGGGAGCTGCTGCCAGCTGGTATGTGAATACTCCAGACCCCTGCCTACAAGAGTGGGACATGCAGAGCAGGAGGGCAGGTACGAGTGCCAGCAGCCACAGCCCCACATGGGACAGCAGAGACCCACATGGGACCCAGCATCACAGGAGATTTACATGGCCACCAAGAGACATCACAAGAGGGTTTCTCTAGGCCAGTGCAACTGCTTCTCCTGCTCCAGCAGCCAACTGTCCCAGCTCTCCTGCACTGCGGGAGTCCCAACCCTGCCCTCCCAGGAGTAGCATAACCATGCCAGGCACTGGGTGACCTGTACATGTGTAGTTCAAGTCATGCCCAGGCACCACGATACCTCCTCCAAACCTTTGCATAAGCATCTGCAGAGCCAGCACAGGCTCTCTGCTTGGCCCTGTCCTCAACCCCAGCAGATGACGCTGGGAGACCTGACAGCGCTTGTCATGGTCTGCCTCAGTTTCCCTCCTCTGTGACAGAGATCAGCAACTTTGGTGGTCATAAAGTCACATCTGAGTGCGTCCTGGCACTCCTTGTCCCTACCTCTACTAAAAAAGTTGCTGGCCACATCCTGTCTGTCCATGGGTTTGCAAGAACTGGGTGTGATGTTGTCAGGGCCCACCAACCTGCAGGACAATGGACCTGCTCCCTCATCTGTGTCTGGACACAGCCAGCCAACCTGCTCTGCACCTGGTCAGGGGCCACCAGCCAGAAGTACAGCTTCTGCCCAGTACCAGGACCCATTGCAGAGCCAAACACGCTGGGGTGCCTGTCCTAAAGGAGCCTGGATCATCCCCTGGGCGCCCATGGCACAGGCTCCTATGGTTATGTGGGAATTAGGGATTTATCTGGTAAGCAGCAATCAAAATAAACCAGCCCTTAACCAGTGGGGTGCTGCCTCGCCACCCCCCCAACTCAGGCAGGAGCAGAGCAGAGCAGAGCCCCAGCTCCACCGGGCAGCCTCTGCCCGGCTGTCCCCATGCTGGCACAAGTGACTCTTCTCCTGCTCGAAGCTGGCGTGGGGCGGACACAGGCTGTCCTGGGGCCAGCAGGACGATCAGCACCAGCCTCATCTCCCTCCCCACCATGCTGATAAACCAGCCTCAGCACAGGCAATACACCCAGGGAGGAGAGAGCCGGCAGGATCACAGCAGTACCACAAGCCTGGCCACCACCTTGGGCCCCTCCATGCTCAGCTCACTGCAAAGGGACGGCGACAAGGGACCGAGTGCCCAGGACAGAGCTGCATGGTTCCGGCCGAGCGCTTCTGCCAAGCAAACCTGGTTTCTTCCCAACCCCAGGCACCCAACACATAGGGTTGGGAGGTAGACGGATGCACAGACAGAGACAGAGGCACAGGCAGGGGTGGAGATCACTCCTTCCCAAACCGGCAGCTCTCGCTGGGGTGATGAGAGGCAGCGCGACAGGAGCCTGCCTGCTCCAGCATCAGCATCCAAACCTGGCAGCACGAGTAGCGTGTGTGCCAGGGAGAGCCTGCAGCCAAGTGGGGACAGAAGAGGGACCTTGGCTGGGAGCTCCCCTTCCCTGCCGGGCTGCCAGGCTGTGAAAGCCCGGTCTCCACGGCTGGGCTGCCAGGGCAAGCGAGCATCTGGGAGGAAGCGGGGAGCGAGTCCCGCACCCCGAGGGGCAGGGAGCTTTGGCACACACATGGGCCCGCTTGGCGGCAAGCACAAAGGTCGAGTTGTTCAGCACCGCTGCCCTATGCCAGTGTTTGGCCGGGGATGGAGGAGCCAAGCAAGGCTGGGAGCCAAGCACTGGATGGGGACCACAGGGGAGGCAGCCCTGGGAGGGTTAGCTCGGGGGTTCCTCCATCCCAGCAGGAACAGTCCCCCATCCCAGTATCTGAAGCCCCGCAACCAGTGGAGGGGATGGGGTTCACCACAGCAGGCACCGCCAGTATCCCCATGTAAGGGCTGGACTCACCAGCAGACACCATCCAGCCCCCACATGGACTGAAGGGAGGCTGTTTCCTTGCATAGGAAGGCACAATTCGGCTGACATGGACTGCTGGGTTTATGTCCTCGTGTCCCCCTGCCTCCTCACCCGACTGCCTCTGTTTCCCTCCTCCCAGCCCACTGCTATGGCAACCCTAAGGGGCTCCAGAGCATCCTTTGGCCCCCAGCACTTTGCCAAAGCTGTGGCTGCACACTCCCGTATCCCTCTGGCCCGTGGTGAGAGCCACGACACTCCTCCCCACCAAACTGCCTGCACCCACAGCCAGACACACTCCGAGGTCCCCCCAGGCTGCACCACCCTGCTGAGACACAGCCATCCGTGGGGCAGGGCAGCCACCCCACCCAGCACAGCTCAGCAGGAGAGGATGACCATGGGGGCAGTGGGGATCCAGCCTCCCCCAGACCCATCACCCAGCATCATCCACCTCAAACAGGGGCTGTCCCAGCCTTTAGCGCTCCCCAGGGAGGCTGAGCACACACCCACTCACCACCATTTCCCAGCACTGGCAGAGTGCTCCAGGGCAGCCGCTCCAGTTTGGGGGTGTGGGCAACCGCCCCCCCCCAGCTGCAGCTGCCTTTCCCTGCCTTCTATAACCTTGCCACTGCAGACGGGCAGAGCAGCAGGCTACCCAGCTACAGCATGGAGCTCCCATCCCTCTGGGACTGTTCTGGGAGGGGAGGGTGGCTGCCTGTAGACCACCTGCAAGGAGCCATTCCTCTCCCCGCTGGAGTCGAGCAGGCTGCCCAGCCAGGCAGGGCTGGTTTCCCAGGGAGCTGAGCCAGAGAGCGGCGGGTGGAAGAGCTCCACAGCATTTTCCTTCTCCATGCCAGGCCCCGCAGGCTCGGAGCCACTTGCTCTTGTCCGCCCCATCTCCAAGGCTGCCTGCTGCGATGCTGGCAGCGCCGGCACCAGGTGCGGGGCTGGGGTACTGCCCCCTGCCTGGCCGCGGGCACCTCTGCTGGTGTGGGCTGGCAGAGGTTGAAGCTGGCAGACCCCAACCAGCTGCACAGCCTGGCTGCTGTGGATACACCTGCCAAGACAGGCAGGCTGGGCAAGCCCAGGCAGCACTTGGCTCTGCTCCCACATTGCCCACATTCATCCTGCTCCCATCCCCACTCCCTGCATCACCCGTGTTCACCACGCTCCCCACATTACCTGTGTTCACCCCATTTCCCCTCCGCATATCACCTTGCGTTCACCCCACTCCCATCCCCGCATCACTTGCGTTCCCCCTGCTCCCATCCCCACTCCCCTCGTTGCCCCATCACCACATTCACCCTGCTTGCACTCCCTCCAGCCTCCCCAACATCAGAGCAGCATCTGCCAGACAGCCCAGACTTGCCTGTAGCCCATCTGTGGGTCTCGCTACCCTCTCTGCTCCCATCATGCTTTGCTCTCCTCTGCCCCAAATCTGCCCTCCATGCTTTGCTGCTGCCCTGTTATCCTTCCCAGCAGCACAGGACAGCCAGGAGGAGAACAGTTTTAATATCATCCTGTGCTCCCCTGGGACATCCTATGGGTCAAGGACACCCCGGGGCATTGCAAACTCAACAAGCAAGGCAGTGTGTGACACACAGGGTGCAGTGTGGCAGAGTACGGGGCAAGCAGCTCCCCAGGCAGCCAGGTGCTGCCAGCATCACCAGGGTAAGATCAGAGCAAAGTGCTCCAGGTTTTCCCATATTTCCAGGCCAGCACAGCAAGCGTGGGTCTGCCCGCCCTCACCAGCAGGCAGTGGCTCCCCAGGTCTCAGCTCAGCGTGGCTTGATCCCATGGGGGATCTGTCCCCTCGCCCAGGAAGGGACGCCCCATTCCCCCCTGAGCACGGGGTGCCAGGAGAGGGCTGGCTGCCAAGGGCTGGCTGTTTGCACACAGGTTGCTTTCGACCCAAATCAAGACAAAGTTAAGCATTTAATTACTGAGGCAGGGAAGCGGCTCAGCAATCAGAGAAAATTGAATCAGGGTCCCCAGGGACTGCAAGGTCTGGTCAGCAAACGCTCCAATTAAGAGATATAGCAAGCCACCTCCTAGCAGGAGTGAGCACAACACGGGAAAGCATTGGGCTCAGCCTGCCTGTAGAGCCACCCACGCCATGCGATCACTGCCTATGCTCCAGCCAAATGCCACCAAAGCAGAGGGTGCCTTGGCCAGCACAGCTGGACCAGCACCAGGGGCAAGACGGAGCTCCCTGGCTGCTGGGTCCCCACTCCGCCACAGCACCTGCCTGTCCCCAGGCAGCCTGGGGACAGGCAGGTCCCCACAGAACCAGGGTGTGCACGGATGCGTGCTGGACATGGCTGAGTGAAAGGCCGTCCCCCGAGGAAGCAACCCCAATACAGATCCTCTGGATGGAAGTGCCGGTTGTGCCCAGCTCCCGGCTGCCCAGCCTGCTCCCCTGCGGGCAAACCCTGCTGCCTTGGACCCCAGAACACCCCGGGTCCCCCTAATCCTCCTGGCTGCAGGCTTAGGGAAACCTTTAAATCAGGCCTTGGCAGCTGCCATGTGCTACTCATTAGCTCTGGCAGGAGCACACCGGTGCTGAGCTGCGCCATCTGCTCTACCACCGAGACACACCGCAGGTAAGGGATGAGGGATGCGCTGCCTGCACAGGGATGCAGCACCCGGGGACACCCAACCCAAGGCAGCAGGCAGAGACCAGCAGGGCCTGGGAGAAGCACAGGATCATGCTTTACCCAGCCTAGAGGGGAGCAGGAGCAGAGTTTGGGATCTCCCTGGACTCCTCCTTCACCCCCATAAGTGACTGGCAATGCCATCAGCTCTGTGCTGGACCTGCCCAAGAGAGGAGGTTGGGAAACACCACGAGGACGTTTGCAAACAACAGACCCAGGACAGTCACCCACAAAGGGGTGCAGGGCCCAAAAACCCCGGGTGGGGTGAGCAGCACAAGGAAACATACATGCGGCAACACACAAGACTCCACACACACCCCGGCAGGGCCCCCTCTCCCCTCCGACTGCGTGGAACAGCCACGAAACCACCAGCTCAGCATCAGCAATTACTGCAGAGTGACAGGAAACCATCGTTCGCCAGGAGACTCTGCGCCTGACAGGCCATCGGCCTGACCCTGCTGGGAGCAGAGAGATGCACCCCCCGTCCCAATTCTGCACACCAGTACTTAGGCTCCCATTTCCCCCCAGGCCAGTGAATCACACCCTCTCTCCCTATCCCAGGTCCCCCTGTGAGGTCCCCATGTCCTAGTCCCACCCCAGTACTTGTGTACCCATACTGGAGATAAGGCTTTCCCGGCCCCCCAAAAGTAGGCACTCCTGCAGCCCGCCAGCACACACCGATTGCCACTGGGAGAACAACCTGATCTTGGCAGAAGATGCTGCAACCCCAGAGCCCACAGAGGACATCTGGAGCAACACGCCCGCAAGACAGGAGAGGAGGTGGCACAAAAGAGGTACCTCTCCACTGCTCCTCTCCCCCCCCTCAAATAATCCCAAGCCCCTGGCGAGCAGGACGGGGGATGTTATCACAGAATCACAGAATTTTCAGAGTTGGAAGGGACCTCT
>RSEF01000026.1:249803-290219 GCA_003993805.1 Himantopus leucocephalus | reverse complement strand
CCCCCCCCCCCCCCCCCCCCCCCCCCCCCCCCGTACACACCACACAAACGCATGCAGCCCCCCCACTCACACACACAAACACACACACTCACACATAGACACACACACACTCTCACTCACACTCACACACACTCTCCCTCTCACACACACACATGCTCACTCACACTCTCACCCGTGGTCCCTTCTGCCCCCTGCCGGGCCAGAGCCCCCGCTCCGGCCTGCGCACGGCTGTCCCGGTGCTGTACCCGGCTGTACCGGGCTGTGCAGGGGCTGTACCGGGGCTGTACCGGGCTGTGCAGGGATGTACCGGGTTGTACCGGGGCTGTACAGAGCGTCTCCCCCTGGGGACAGCAGGAGAGCAGCCCAGGGTCCTGCGTGGTGGGTGCTGCGTGTCCTGGTGTGGAGGGCACCCCCTGGGGTGCTGGAGGAGCCCAGCGAGACCGTCAGCTGCCTGCCAGCCCAGTGCATCCCAGTGCCAGCCCAGTACAGCCTGGATCAGCACAGTGTAGCCCACTTCCACCCAGCGCATCCCAGTACAGTCTGGTGATGCCCAGTGCATCCCGGTGTAGCTCTGGTCCAGACCTGACTCCCTTATCAGCCTTCAGAACACCCAGGCCCCACGGAGGATCTCGTTCCTCCTGCTCTCCTGCCCTGTCCTGTCCCTGAGCCTCTGCCTGTCACCCAGCTCCTCTGTCCTGAGGTGCAAATGGGAGAGGCTCGCAGCCAGCCCCGCTGGCTCGGGTGCTGCTGTGAAGGGGACACTGGAGCTCTCCCTGTTCCTGCCCATGAGTGGGACACAAGGAGGGGCATGATGTCCCTGTGACAGCTCACCCCTACCATTGCTGGCATGCAGCCCCCGGGTGGCCCCCAGCTCCCTGCTAGCGGACAAACATGGGGGCATAGCATTGAGGGGCTGGCAAAGGTGGCTTGTCGGCAGTGGGGCAGCCTGCAAGAGACCACTGCATGGAGCTGAGGGTGCAGGCGCTGCTGGGTGTGTGCGCAGGCAGAGGCAGGGGTGCTGAGCACAGCCATCACCCCACATGCTGTCGCCGGCCACCCCCCACTGACGAGGCCACGTTACTCTTGGCACTGAGGAAGGAAACACCTCCCTGCAAAGACGTTAATGATAGCCACGCATGGTCCCCAGACCAAACCTTCCAGCCCCATGGTGCCGACAAAGGATGTTTCCAGCCTGTTTTGGGGTGCAGTGACTTGGTTTGGGACAGGTGACAGAGACCAGGACCCTGCAGGTCCCTGCCCCTGCAGGCAGCAGTGCCTGGAGGAGGACAGAGGTGAATGACCACCTCCAGGGCTTTTCTTCCTACATGGCTGGCATCACACAAACACCTCCACAGCTTCACCAGGTCCCATCCTGGAGCTCTGCGGTGTGGGGGGATGACACCATTGAGCAGGAGAAGCCAGAGCAGGACAGAGGTGAGCTGGGTGCTCTTGCCAGAGCCACTGGGACTGGGGTGCTGGTGACCCTGTGGGTTGCCCAAGGCCATGGCGAGACCCCATCTCAAGAGGACAGGGGATGAGGTTGATGGCATAGGCATGACAGGACAGTGCCCAGGTGCTGACACAGCTCTCCAGCATGGCTGTGGGGGCCAAGGAGGACGCTGGGCACCCATGCAGCAGAGGATGGTGCCCACAGGGCGATTGGCAGCTCCTGTGAGCTGCTCTTGGGAGGATAGTGAGGGGAACAAGTCCACGGCCCATTAGGGAGCAGGACTGGGGACAGTCAAGCACCGAGGAGCTGAAGAAGTCCTGTCCTGGCTTCACATTGCTGGGGCTGATGCCACATGGACATGCTGCCCTATGCTGGCAGTGCGGGCAGAGCCTGTGCTGCCCAGGGACACAGGCAGCCTCTGGCAAGGCAGGAAAAAGCATCTCCCGGCCTGATGCAGGTGTGAGACCTACAGGGGAACCCCAGCTCTGCAGGTTGGTGTTGATGTCAGAGCGTACAGCGATGGAGTGCGAGGGGGAACGCTGTGCACGCTGGAGTGCACGCCGAGGTTTACTCTGAGGAGCCCAGGCTGTGTCCTGGCAGACATTGCCCATCTGCTCTGGGACAGCCAAGACATGCCAGCACTGGTGGCCAACAGCAAATGAGTCAGAGCTGTGCCCCGTACCTGCCCTCTCCTCTGGGGTCTGGGTGCCTTCACATCAAAAGCACTGTCCGTTCACCCCGTCTGCTTGTGCTCCTCCTGAGGGTCCCAAGGTACCAGGGCCACGTGCCACGTGCGCGGAGGGCTCTGCACCCTGGGGGAACTGCCTTGGCATATGCCAAGGGATGGGTAAGTTCCCATGCTGGGATGGGTAAGTTCCAGGGCACCTCATGCTGGTTACATCATCATGGGGATGAGCAGGATACGGCCTGTCTGTTGTCCTGCAAGGATGTGAAGAGCTGGCATTTCTCTTCCTTTGTCGCTGGGGGCTGTGTTTGCAAGGACACCTGGGCTGGGGGGGACTTCCCACCCTGAGCTGCTGGTTTTTCTGAGGCTGGACCTTCCCCCACCAAAGCTCCAGGCAGAGAGGGGCAGTGACCATGCTGTGGTGTTGCTGGCCCTGTCTTCCTACTCCCACCCTTGTGCCAGCCATGTCACAAGCCAGATCTATCCCCCAATTCAGCTAGGAATCAACTCAATAAAGACCCCCCCCCAGATGCTAGTTTGGGGCAAATCAGCCCCTGTGCAGCCCCAGACCCCAGGAGAGGGTGCAGAGGCACTATGTCCCCACCATAGTGTTACTCTTTGTGTTTGGACTCCCTGATGTGGAAAGCGGCACGTGCAGTCCGGCACCTCACTAAAGGGACCATGAAACCATCTCCATTCACCTTGGAACTAACGAAGCACGTCCTTGACATCTCCCTGGCAGAGCAGATGCCAGAGCCTCATTGGCAACCACCCCGTGCCCCTTCCACAGGAGGGCGTGGATGTGTGTGCTTGTGTGTAAGGGGGTATACATCCTGCCCCAGGGCAGTGAAGCATGAGCAAGGGGTGTAGCAGCTACCCCTACGCCATCCCTGCTGATTGCCTGCATCCCCTCAGGGGAAAGCTGTCTGCGCTGCCATGTCCCCCATACAAGATGGGCTCTTCGGCACTCAGGCTGCAGCTGGAGCTCAGCAACAGCCATTTCTCTTTTATTAAGTTAACAAATAAATGCCCTGCTGGAGAGCAGGCAAGCTGTATTGATTCAGCACTTCCCCTGGGACCCATCAGTTTGCTGCATTTCAATATATATTAGGCAAGTAAGAGCCCTGCATTGCCCAGTTTGCCTGGGCGCTGGGCCCTCTGGAGCAAGATCCCAGCAAAGAGATGGCCTGGGGAGTCGGGGCTGCCCCAGTGCTCGCTCAGCACCCAGACCCTGCCTGGGACACGGAGGTCTGTAAAGCGAAACCCCTGGGCAGACCTGTTCCCAGAGAGGAATAACCTCTCGGGTTATTCCAGGCAGCAGTGGAGAGAGTGCAGGCAGTGCTGGCAGCGCTGGCACCGGCCTGCAGCGAGCACTGCGCTCCCCACGCTCTCCTGGCTGTGGCATCTCTGGCCTATCCCCAGCAGAGCAGTGGGGATGTCTGTGAGCTGGATGAGACCCTCCTGCAGGCCAGGCTCAGTGATGGCTGCTGAGCCCAAGAGCTGTGTTTGGAGGAGATACCTGAAGCGACAGGAATCGCACCGCAGTGGCCAACTCTTCTCTTGGTTAGTCCCAGGGCTGCTGCACTGACCTGGACATGCTCTCACGCCTCTGCTCCATCCCCAGTTTCTTACCCAGCTGGGAGAGTGAGCCAAGAAGCTCTCAGGCCTCACTCGGGTGCAAAGCCTGTACCTGTCTGCTGCCCCAGCCCAAGGTAGATCTGCCCAAGCCACTT
The DNA here is from genome assembly GCA_003993805.1 of Himantopus leucocephalus. NCBI lineage: Eukaryota > Metazoa > Chordata > Aves > Charadriiformes > Recurvirostridae > Himantopus > Himantopus leucocephalus. The sequence goes on along the minus strand of RSEF01000026.1, from coordinate 286,351 downwards.
GTCCTCCTCCCCATAGGACAGGCTTGGCTGCAAGCAGGAGAAATAGGCTCCAGCAGAGACATAAGGACGCTGGGTTCAGCTGCTGGGATACCAGGAGGCCCCCAGAGCTTGGGACCCTCAAAATGACTGGTTGAGGCATGAGCCTTAAGGACAGACCTCCCTCAGCTTGGGGACTGGAGGCTGCGACAGGAATTGCTGCCAGCTTTGGTTAAATGTGGTCTTGCATGTGCAGCCTCCTCCCCAGGCTCGGCTAGACAGCAAGCAGCCGTGGGCACAGGCTGTGCAGTCAGGGTGGCAGAGGAAGGAGGGGACGGGGAGATCCACGGAGTCACACAGCAGGAACACTTTAATGACCTGTCTAGCTCTTGCAAGGCCCTGCTGGCACAGCATTGTCCTGTCCTGCACCAGCGTCCTGCAGACCCAGCCCAAACATCCTCCTGCAGCTGGACAGAGCCCACTAGGACGCCAGGCAGAGAGGGGGAGCAGTTCGGCATTGCTCCAGTAACCCCCCTGCAAGCTGCTGAAGGGACCATGCCCGCTGGGCTGCGTCAGCAGGCGGCTCACAGGCGAGTGGCAGCCATGGTCTTTGGGGAGGGGGCTGTGCTGAGCCCCAGGGAGCTGGTTGGTGATGCGGCCGAGGTGTCCTGGGGGGCAGAGCCAGTTTTTGTGGCCTGCAGTGTTTCTCTTCCCTTTAGCAGCTCCACGGCTGCTTTCTCCACTTCATCCATCTCCAGCTGGCTGCTGGCCACCATCTCGTCCCTGGTCACTGCTACAAAGGATGGATCACGAGCCAGAGCCACAAGGCCCCCAGAGATCAGAGCCTGCAGCAGAGAATAGGGTCACAGCCCAGTGTGTGGTCACTTGGTAGAAGTGTCCCTGGCTGCAGGCAGCCCACCCTCACCTCCTCTTCCCTGCTGCCCTCTGCGCTGGCACATACCTGCTCCTCATCCTCGTAGCTAAGCTTTGCCCTCCAACCTCCCAACTTGGCAATGAGCATGGCACCCCTGCCAGCCCCTTTCACTCGCTGGCAGCCATGCCTTTCCCTTTGCCAGGCTGTGCCCCTGCCTTACCTCCTGAATGAGGAAGGTGATGGCCGGGGTGGAGGATGTGCTTGGGTCACCACTTTCACCTTGCTGGTAGCTTGAGCTGGACACTGTTCCCATCACAGTGCCATCTTCTCCGCGCAGCTGGACGAGAGGAGCGAAGAGCTGCAGCCTGGGCTTGGGCATCCTTCCCATGTTAATGTGGGAGCTGCAGGTACTGTCCCCAGCCTGGACATGCACTCCCATCCTGCTGGAGCTCCTGGGTCCAGGATACCACCCATAATGGGACCAGCAGGGCCATGTGGGCAGAGAGAGCTGGGAACTAGCCCTTATCTCCTGTCCTGGCACTTGCCAGGTAATGAGCCACTGTGGCAAGCCAAGGGCAGCCAGGGGAGTATGGGAGCAAACCTGATACACCCCCTTTTTTCTGCCCTGGCTCTGGAGGCAGCTGGGGAGCCAGAGACATGCTGCTTCAAGCTGTCCCAGCTTGGATGAGCACCCTGTGCCCGCTGCAGCAGTGGGGTGGGTGCTTGGCTCCTTCCCTGGGCTGATGAGAAAGGAAAGCTCCAGCAATGCTGGCTTCATGGCAGGGAGCCCTAGAGACCAGCTCCTCCCCAGCATGGCTGTGACAGCCTTTCCCCAGGAATGGAGGGAGGTTCACCCATGTCCCCCGCATTGCTGCCTCTGGACATACATTGCCCCCTTTACCTCCTGGGGCAGAAGGTGCAGCTGTGATGCTGGGTGACCCCCAGAGGTGGCCCCTCGCCTCCTGGTCAGCCTCCATTGCAGCCTCTCCATGGGTAAGGGGTGGTTGCGCTCTGGGAGAGGGAAAGGTGGGGGGACATAAGATGGGCACAACAGCAAGGACACTACTGCCACCCAGAGCTGGGAATGGGTTAACTAGACTCGGGGAAACAAAGGGTTTAGGGGCTCAGGACCAACCAAAGTCCCAGCACCTGCCCATTGCCCTGTGCTGGCTCCTCACTCCCAGTTGGGAAGCAGAAATCCCTGTTCATGGCAACAAACATGGTCTTGTGGGCCTGCTGCTGGGGGGAGGGGGGGGGGCAGTCCTCTCCCAGCCTGAGGCACTGGCTCCATGCTCCATCACCCCCTAGGGTGGCCAGGTGGGAGTAGGGACTCCTGGAGCTCCCCAGACAGGTCCCGCTATGCTCAGGCCTCTCGGCTAACCTCCAAGTTTTTGGGGTCTGTGTCTCCTCCTCCTGCCTGCCAACATCAGCCCCTGTTGTAGGAGGACTACCCTGGCCCTAGGGCTGGTCCAGATCCCTCAGGAGAGGAATGATGCTGACTTACCCCGTGCTGGTTGCCTGGGTGCTGCTGGCACCGTCTTTCTCAGCACCTCGTCCTCATACTCCATCCTGGAAAGGACAGGCAGGTGGGTCAGCCTGAGCAGGGACCACGTGCTGAGACCAGCTCCACCCAGAAGTGCAGTCCTCCCCACCTTCTCCACCCTGGGGGATGCAGCTGGGGGGGGAGACCAGGAGGGGCACCTGGGACAGATGAACAGGGTGGAGACCCCAAGAAGTAGGATTAAGTACATGCTCTTACATTGGTAACCCTTGTCCCTTGTACCTGTGCTGGTGGCCCCTACCCGGGGCTTGGCACTCAGAGATTGGCAGGGAAGGGGGAAGGGTCATTCCTGAGATCCCTTGAGCTCTGCTGTCCACCTCGGTCCTCACGGCACCGAGATGAAGGAGTGATGGGAAGAACAAGAGGGGAGCGTAGGAAGTCACACACGCTGATGTGCCACGCACCAGCCCTGGAGCTACCCTGCATGTTCTGGGGACATCTCTGGGAGTGCCAGGCTGAGGTATCTGCCCTCCGTGCCCCCTTGCCTGGGCCCTGGCTCACACCCTAGGGCTGAATTTCTGCACAAAGCTCCTGTGCCCATGGAGACACTTCCATGGCCAGTGCTTGATTCCTCCCCCAGTCTGCAGGGACCTCGCTGCTGCAACTCAGACACTTTTCCAGACCTCACCCATCCACGAAGAGCCCCTCGGCAAGACCGATGTGCAGCCAGCTGTCAGCACAGCCCCACTAAGAGCCACCAGGTCAGCCCATGCAAGGCTCACCAGCCCTTACCCATCCAGCCAGTCCTTGCTGTTGGCATTGTTGACATTGGTGTTGCCTTCCTGGGGGAAGTCATCAAGGAAGACGGGGGAATCAAGATCCTCGCTGCCCACCTCCGTAAACTGCAGGGGCCTCTGGCTGGCCACGTGGGGCTGCAGGGGGCTGCTGGGCTCTAGGAAGCTGTCGACCTGGCCAAACAAGCCACCTGTCCTCTGCAACCAACAGGGAGGGCATCAGGGGAGGCCTGGAGCTCTGGGGCCATTCCCATTGGAAGAGACGTGTAGGGGGGACTGTGGGAACAGCAATCTCTCTTCTTGTCTCTGCTTGGGCCTCGTATACCGTGTGGTTTCAAAAGCCTCACTGCTCAGGTGGGAAACTGGGACACTAAGGAGTGATGGTCGTGCAGCAGCACCGGGAAGAGAGCCAGCACTGTGCGTGACAAAATCCTGACACCTCTGTGGGACAGCCTGAGCAGGTGGCACCCCTGGACACAGCAGGAGGTACAATCATGCAACACCAAAAGCCTCAAAGACTCCCAGGAGTGGGAAATTAATCTGTTTTTGCTCTGGTGATGATGACACCTGAGCTGTCTTGCCTTCGCCTGGCAGAAGGTGCGAATGGGTCGCTCCAAACCTGTGGGTATACATTCAGCACACCCCTGCCAGGCAAATGAGCAGGGTCCTTTTACAGAAGGGAAACTGAGGCAGACAGCAGGTGGCCCAGGATGACTCAACCAGGATGTCCTGATGCTCAGGAAGAGGAAAAAAGTGCTGATCCATCCTTGTGGTCCACACTGTCTTTCATGGTCAGGCACACCGCTGTGGGCTGTCCTCCAGCTGCTGGTAGCCACGCTGACCCACCACCAATATATTGAAATGGGGGCTGGGTGGGACCACCACCACCTGGGGTGCCCTGAGGGCTACACTCACCCTGTATATCCCTTCCTCCATGGCAGCCTCCACCATGGCTCTCTCCAGTTCCTCCTCAGCAGTCAGGTCCCCAGAAATGGCCCGATGGATTTCAGGAGCAGCTTCTTCCTCAATGCTCCTCAGCCCAGCCTGGTGGGGACAAGAAGGCATGGCTGGATGTGTCCTGGCCCCACCACCCCTCTCACTTTGGGCTTTGGAGAAGGAAACATGATGAAGCATGCTCACCTGGTAAGCCATACTGCCCTGCCAGGTCTCCTACCAGAGACAGGCCATGGGTCACCCTGCAACTGGCTGGCTCTGTGCTTGGTGAAACAGCTTCTGGGCTAATGCTATCCGCAAAGGGGTATGCTAAGGGCAGCCTGAGGAAGGGTCAAGCTGGCGATACCCAAGGGGTAGCTGTGCCTTTGTCCCTGATCTGGAGCTATCTGATCTGGGGCCTGGCTCTTTTCCTTACCTTGCACCTTTGGGGTCTGGTCTTTCATCTCTACAAGTGATTTCCTCAGAAGAGGCTGGACATCCCAGCTGCTCTGGCCATGCACATAAATCCCCTCCCATCCCACCCTGACAGCATCTTTCAGGGCTGTTGTGCAGGCTTCTCTGACTGCAGTCGTCCTGCTCAAGATCAGGCACGTCAGCCCCTCTCCACCTGATGTTGTACTAGGTAATGAGAGATGATACAGAGAGCACCAGGCACACAGAACTATCTGCAACACTGCTAAGGTAAGGAAGGGAGAAGGCCTTGGGAATGGAGAAGAGTAGGTGGATAAGGGCCTGGATGAGCAGCATTCAGCCCAGACATTGGTCTGCAAGGGGGTTTCCAGGTCTTAAAACTGCTTGGTAAGGTATCAGACCCTGCTGAGCCCTCTCTGCGGCCAAAGTCAGCAGGTCAGAGAGTTTAAAATTTCCTTTGCTTCCAGGGTCACCTGCACCCTGGAGACTAAGGTCACCCTCAGCAGTGGAGTGCTCAGGACCAGTTCAGGGCTGGTTCACTTGGGACCACCTCATTTCCAGAGCCTGAGGCACAGAGGTCTCTACGTGTCGTTGCAGCTGTGTCTCTCTAAGTCACCCTGGACTTTCCTGAGCTGGGGGAAGCCTCTTCCCTGATCTGCAGGGCTCCCCACCACAACTTGCCTGTCCTCAAGGAAAGGTCACCCCTCCAGCAGCGCTCACATGCTACCAACCTGGATCTCCACAGGGTTCTTTTTAGGCCGGTACCCATAATACTCCTCCTGGCGCTTCATGAACTTCCTGAAATGCTCTTGGATGAGGAAAGTAGCATAGAATTTGCCCACTGTCACCTCATCATCTGCAGGAGAGGATACAAACCTGACGATACCAACCTGATGATACTGCCTATCACAAGGCCCTGAGCTGTCGGAGCAGATGAGACCCCGACCAGGTGTCGCCCTGCTCCTCTGGGAAGTACGACCAGGTGACATACCTCCAATAGGTGGGATGACCTGGTCCAAAAGCTTCATACTCGTTCGCTTCCAGATTTTTTTGATAATGGCTCTGAGCTCCTCATTGGCCTGCTCAAAGTTACCTGTGAGAAAAGCGAGCAGGACAGAGCCGTTCATTCCCAGGGGAACGTGAACATGAGTTAAGACAAAGCATGTGGAAACCTGGCCAGACTCCTCCAGGGTGTAACAGCTCCTCTCCAGCCTCCCCACTCAACAAAAATGAACTTTGTAAGAACGAGGGTTTGATTTTAGCAAAAAGACTTTAACTATAGAGTGAGTCAGACCTAGCAAACAGGTGGAGCATTAGTGCCACCATCTCTGTTCTGGTGATCAACAGATTTCAACCTCCCCTTTGTTGCTCTCACAGGCTTTACCATTCCTGCTCGCCTACAATCCCCATCTGTCCCTGTGCATGCTCCAAGATCTCCCGTGCTCCTCCCAGGGCTGCCTGCACTGTGCTCAAGGCCACGTTCACCACCCCAGCTGGAGGGAAGGCACCCGTGCCACGCTGCTGGAAGATGCCAGCCCCAGCGGCCCACCACTGCTCAGCCTCACCTCTTGCCAGAGCTGGCTGCCCTAGCCCAGCCACAGAGCTGCTCGTGTGATACTGGCTAACCCACAGGCACGGAAACAAGCTGCTGTGGCATCTTCCCAAAGCAGGGCCTTGCAAACCATGCTGCTGGCAAGGAAGGGGGTGAAAGAAACACCTCCCCAGCACAGCTAAATTCAAAGAGGATCCATGCCCTTCCATTCCAGTCTGAGATTATAAATAGATGGGGGAATGCAAAACTGGAGCAGGTGGTGCTATGCTGGGGGCAGGGGGAGATCAGACTACACTCAACAGTGCAGGAAGGGAGGCCAGTGGCTGTGCATTGTGGCAGGGATGTGAACTGTGTCAGAATCGCTCCTGAGCTGTTCAGGGTGAAGTTACACAGCTGGGGTGGCATTGGTTCACTCTTCAGGGCTGCAACACCTGTGCCTCAAGCTAATAATGTCCTCCAGGCTTGGCCTGAGCAGCCCCATGCATGTGCCCATGGTCTCTGGTCCAATGACATAATTAATAGCATGAAGCCAAGGGTTGCACCAGAGGGTCTAGCCCTATAGGCAAGTGCCCTGAGGTAGCCAGACAGAGCGGGAGAACAGTGTGTAACCAGCACCCTGCAGCACAAGGAGACAGTTCCCCCATCAGGCTGTAGAGGCAGACAGGAACATCACTTACCTTCTGTCTTGATCTTGAGGGCTGTCCTCACCAGCGCAAAAAGGGTTGCATTGAAGGTGACAGTGCCATCGCTGTTCAGGGGCATGTTCATGCACACTAGACGCTGCACAGCAAACCAACTGTGACCCCAGGTGGCAGAGCAGGCTGGCAGCTCCCCGCAAACACGCAGCCCGTCCTGGCTGGAGGGGCAGCCACACTGGCTCGGGAGAGGCTCTGCTCGGGGCACTGAGCTGCCAGCCAAGGAACCCTCCCAGCTCTACTCCCAGGCCCACGGGGCTCTGCACCACTGCGTGTCAGCACATGGGACAGGGGCAGTGACATCACTCGTCCTAACCAGCCAGCTAAACCAGACCAAGCTGTGGGGAGAGCCAGGTCAGGTCTGTGGAAATAACCAAACCTATGGGACAGCAGTGCCATGGGAAGAAATCATAGAATCATTTAGGTTGGAAAAGACCTTTAAGATCATTGAGTCCAACCGTAAACCTAACACTGCCAAGTCCACCACTAAACCATGTCCCTAAGTGCCACATCTACATGTCTTTTAAATACCTCCAGGGATGGTGACTCAATTGCTTCCCTGGGCAGCCTGTTTCAATGCTTGACAACCCTTTTGGTGAAGAAATTTTTCCTAATATCCAATCTAAACCTCCCCTGGTGCAACTTGAGGCCGTTTCCTCTCATCCTATCACTTGCTAGTTGAGAAAAGAGACCAACAACCACCTCTCTACAACCTCCTTTCAGGTAGATGTAGAGAGCAATAAGGTTTCCCCTCAGGCTCCTTTTCTCCAGGCTAAACAACCAGGCAGCAAGAGACGAAACATTGCACTCAAGAAGATGGGAGTCACTCTGTCTCATGCTCCACCCTCCAGAAAGTGCCCCAAGCTGCCATGAGGGATCTGGGGACCAAACCTCCTAATGAGTTTGCCCAAGACCCATGAGGATTTACACACTGAGTGCCTTAGCCCCCGCCTATGTGGTTTACACATGAGCCTCGCGCAGGCCCTGGATTTGTGCAGAATGAGCTAAGCCAGGAAAAGTGTACTTATGCCTACAGAGCCAGTGTTTCCAGCTCCCTCAGTGCTACCAGCCCTTGGAAACAATTCTATAGCCCAGTTGACGTGGACAGGTACTCAGGCCTAGCATTGCTCTCCCGCACCAGATGCAGATGTGGGGCACCCCACTGTGGCTTTGGAGTCCCTCTGCACTGAGGGCTCCAGGTCAGGCAGACACCAGCCCACCAGTGCCACCCCCCTTGGTGTTGGGGCGAGCATAGGCAAGTCCTTATCTTCAGAAGCCTGAAACACATCAACCCCATGCAGGTTAAGAGCATCTCCCCCTGCCACAAGAATACTCCCCTCCATTAAACACAAGAGGTCAGAACATGCATATAAACCATGACACTGGGAAGCTGGCTGGATTGTCACCCTTAGCCTCCCTGGGGAGAATGCAGAGACAGCTTGGGGAAGGTACCCCTGTGCTCACACACCCTGCCACCCCCTTGGCTCTTACCTTACAAGCTACACGGTGCGGGCAGAACTTCCCAAAGCCCAGGGGAGGCTGGATGCGTCTCAGCAGAGTCACTACATCCAAGTGTTTGATTCTGCCCCTGCAGAGGCAACAAGCTGCATCAGCAGTGTGGAGGCAGACATGGGGGTTCAGGCAGGGGCTGGGTGGGTTCAACCTTGTGGCCTGACTCGTACTCCTGCAGTGGGCAAATCCCTACACTTCCCTATATGTCTTTTGGGGAAAGCAGCTGTTCCCCGTGGCGCCAGACAGCACATAAAGGTGCGCAGTGGCATGGGAAGAGTTGGCAGCATCACTAGGGTTGGATGAAGAGAGACTGGAAGTCTCATGTCCCCAAACATCCCGATGGCTTGTATCAGCCCTGGAATACACTGGCAAGTCCCCATCCACCTCTGAGATGCTGGGATCTAACTCTTTGACAGTGCCACAGCTCACACTGCCATGTGTGTCTCAGGGCAGCCCACCCCATGGACCACCCCCTCTGTGTCACTCACCCCCTGTCACTCACTTGGCCTCGGGGTCGTACTCAGCCCAGATCCGTTTGAACTCATCCAGGTGATGCGGCCCAAGGATGGACCAGTCACGCGTGAGGTAGTCAAAGTTGTCCATGATGACGGCCACAAAGAGGTTAATGATCTGAAGGCAGAGCAATGGGTGTAAAGGATGCAAGTTAGGGCAGGGCCAAGCATTCAGCAGGTCCCTGGGCAGAGGGACAGCATTGAGCCATGGGAAAATGCAGGCAGATATGTTCTGGAGGAGAAGGGGCTTGGACTCCCATGGAGCCTGGAGATGCTGTGTGTCACCACATGCAGGGATGGGCCTCCCACCCAAGGAGATCATATGAAAGGCTGCAGCAGACACAGGGCATTTCTTCCCTCGCAACAGCCAACACAGACACAACTGCATATGGGGGCTGTGGGAAGGAATTAATGGTGGATCCTTGGCCCCTCAGGAGTGCAGTGCCAGGTTTACAGCATGTCTGGGTAGATGGGCTGGGGGATGATGCCCCTAGGAAGAGGGTGCTGTGGTCTCAGCCCCACAAGATGCAAGGCAAACTCAACACCAGGGGCTGCCCAGGGCCAGGATGGAGGTGACAAAGGGAGCTCTGTGGGAGCCAGCATACCAGGAAGGCACAGAGCATGTAGAAGCTGATGAAATAGAAGTAGGCGAAGCCTGTGCCGCAGGTGTACTCCTCGCCCTCGGCAAAGTCTGACTCAGGGTCGCACAGCTTGCCATAGCTGCAGTCCAGCAGGATCTCCTGCCAGGCCTCGCCAGTCGCACACCTGGGGAGAGGGGATGCCTGCTGGTCCCTGCCTGTCCTGTACATGAGCTGGGCACGCAGGGAGGGCTGTGGCCAGCCCAGAGCACAGGGGAATGGGGAGCCACTGGGAAAAGAGCGGTCAGGATCCTGGGCTTGCTGTGCTGCTGTGGGGACTCTGCTATTGAAAGCTCCAAGATGAAGTGTTAGGAGTCAAGGAAAGCCTTGGGTTAAGCTCTTGCTTCCCCTTGGGCTTCCTCACAATTCACAAATTAAAATCCAGTCTGGGAGGAAACATTTGGAATAGAAATCCCAAAGTGCCCCTCTCTCCTGCAGCTCAGCCACACCAGGCAAACCAAAAGCCACTCCTGAAGTGCTTCCACTGCTGCAAGAGATTTTTCTGTAGGGCAAAAAAGGAATCAACTACAGAAATGCTGGTCTCCCTTACTCCAAGCTGGTGGGCTTCCCTGCTGCGTCCGAGCCCAGCTCCCTTCTGGAGCTGCTTGCTTGCCAAGACAAGACTGACCTGAAGAGCAGCAGCACAGCTTGTGGGAAGGTTTGGAAGTTGTTATTTCGGTTGATCTGTGTCCCGTCCACCATGGCGATCTTCCCAAACATCTGTGAATCACATTGTCAGGTCCCCTGCACAATTTCTCAGGCACTGACCACCCTCCAGAGCATCCCTGCCCCTGAGTTCCTCTTCCTCTTGTTTAATTGGCTTTGGGTGTCCCCAAAAGAGACTGAGACCAGGCTGTGGGTGCTCTGGGGCTCACGAGATCCTTGGACATTCCTGCCTATGCTGAAAATGCCCCTGTTTATACTGCACTTCATCTGGGCCAATGAGACAAGGTTTTAAGAACCAGGCACAAGCACTGGTGACTGTGTGACTAGGTTGTGCTGTTGACTCTGAAAGTGCTATTTGCTGCATGCTTCAGTTGCCCCAGCTGCATCCTGGGGATGCAGTTAGGGTCAGGGTTAGGGGGAGGCTGCTAGGGCTGTAAAGCATCCTTGGAGACCAGGGTAAAGCAGTCCCATCATGTGCAAACTCCCAGGGAGTGCCTGGCAGAGGACCTAGTCTCTCTCCATCCCATCTCCCCAAATCCCACCCCTGTGCCTCTCACCTGCATCCCGATCACAGCATAGATGAAAAAAAGCATCACAATCAGCAGGGCTACGTAGGGCAGAGCCTGTGACAAAAGGACCATGGCTCATGTGAGACACCAGCCTGGAATCAGTGTAACCCAGGGACAGGAGGCTGGGCCTGGAGCTACTGCATGAGGCCAGCATCCAGGCCTCCATGTGGGGAGGGGACAGCTTACTTTCTGCCTGTTCCTCTAACCACCCTCCCACTAGCCCCATTCTCCAGTTCTCATGCATGGGAGGCTTACGCCAACCCTCAAGGGAGCACTGGGTCTCTGCAGCTGGGATGAAGGCTGAGCACAACCCAGGGATGCCCAGGGCTGAGGGAGCTGCCCAGGCTCAGGGACTGTGTGCTGAGATGGTGCAGTGTGCCCTTGAGCTACCCACTTGGTGCAAGCCTTGCTGGGACTAGGGCTGATAGGCCTGAGCAGGCGCTGCTTTCTTGCTCAGCCCAGCTCTGACACATGGTGGTGTCAGCCAGGGAGACCCCCCACATCTTCCCACCCATACAGGCAATGTTCTCCTACACAGCACAAGCCCCTGGTCCAGTCTGAGGCCAGCAGGCTGCCAGCACTGCCTCCTCTGCCTGGTGCGGACAGACTGCTCGCCCAGCTAGCCTGAGGATCAGAGCTTGCAGCCAGCCCAGGGCATGTGCTTGTCCGGGAGGGGAGCACTGTTCCTCACATACCTGGAAGGACTTGATGAAGGTCCACAGGAGGGTCCTGACACCTTCCCCCCGGCTCAGCAGCTTCACTAGCCGCATCACCCGGAACAGTCGGAAGAAAGTGATGGAGACACGGGAGTTGTCATCAGAGTCCTGCAGGAAGAGCACAGCACTTGGAGGGCAGCGGGTGCTGATGCCTCCAGGCAGACAAGGGGGTGTCCAGGTCCTGGGGATGAAGGGTAACGAGATTTCCCTTCCCAGACACCAGTAATGGTCCCCACAGCCCTTGCCTGCATGGAGGACCAGACTGCAAAAGGGATGTTCTGGCACTTTCCCTCCAGCCTTCCCAATGAGTTCACCTCCCCAGCCCCATTGTGTCACATCTCTGCCCTCCAGGCTGCTCGGGATGCCTGGTTATGGGTATGAGGGCAATCCCGTTAGCTAGGGGGATGGGAGACTTTGGGGAGAAAGGCATGCTGTAATGCAGGCTGGGAGAGCTGTGCTATTCACTGCATGCCAGACAGGGCCACCCAAAGACAGGCTCAGGTCCCTCCAGGCCCAGCACATACCATATGGGATGCTCCTACCTCAGGGCCTATTTGTAAGGTGGCCTGTAGGCCAGGCACCAGGCACAGGAAGGGTTAATGATGGCTGTTTAAGCACAGAAAGGTTGGTTTGAGAATGTCCTAGGAGGGCTTTCATGGACCAAAGGAGGGACTGAAGGCAGGGTGGCTCTGGGGGCGTGCTGCCCTGTGTCACTCCTACCTGCAGCAATGACTACTCTCTTGGAGTGGCTGCAGGCCTCTCCTTGGAGGGGAAAACAGCCATGTCCCAGGGCTGGGGACTCCTGGGTTCAGTGCAGAATGGGCAGGCAGGAGGGGAGCCAACAGGCACAGCTCCTGGCCTCAAAGGGCCATTTTTTTCTGGGAGCACCAGGGACACTGGCAGTTGGAGATGCTAGGAGCTCAGTCACCCAATCCCTTGGTTGCTCCAGCATGGCACAGCCTCAGCCCCAGCCGCTGCCACCAGGCAACATGAGCAGACTCTCCTGGCCTCTGCCAGGTGCTGTCCACCCTGACTCCATCGCCGCTTGGGATGCTTTTCCCACTGCCCCCTTGGCCTCCCAGACCTTTACTGCTGCCACTGGATCCCCCTCACTCCCATCACCCCGCCCACCCACTCCCAGCTATGTCAGGACAACAAAGCCTAGCTGTAAACACCCCTCCCCAGCAGCTCCATCTTCCCCAGTCTGGCATTTCTGAGTTCCCAGGGCTGCACTGGAAAACACCTTCTCCTCTCCCCACTCCTCTTTCTTTTGCCTTTCGCTCTCCGAGTTCCTAGCACCTGCCCAGTGACCACAGTGGTCAGGAACATTTCATCAGCTCCCATGCACCGTGTCCCCACCAGTGCCCAGCAAAGATCAGCTTGCCCTCTGCAGTTCCCAGCACCAGGTCCCTGGGACCCCTGTGAAGAGGTGCTGGTGCGTGGGACCCTGCAGCCAGCCTCTCCCCATTTTCAGAGTTCGTACGGGAGCTCCTACGGGTCAACCCAGGGCACCTGTACCCCACTGCACCCCCATGTGGTGGTCCCAGCTACCAGCCCAGGACCAGGCCCACTCAGCCCCCCCTGCACATCAGGCCAGCAGCCATGGGACACAGCCAGCTCCCTAGGGGAAGGCATGGCACAAGAGTCACCCCTCTAACCACTTCTCCAGCTAAGTGTCAGAGGCTCCATTTGCACATGCAAATCACTTCAGGCCTTACACCGACAGGGTGATGGTCAGAAGAACCAAGGCCAACTGTCCTGCCCTCAACATCCAGGGACACCTTTGTTAGATGATCTGTTCAGGTCAGGTATCACAGTGCTGGGAGGTGGGATGGTGGAGGGCAGCGCTGGGCCAGCAGATTGACCCAGGAGGGCTGGGGAACAGCCAGCACACCTCAGGGTGGGAAGGGGTGTCTGTGTGTGTTTGTCTCGCCTCCCAAGTCCCCCTCAGCAAGGGGGAAGCAAGACCCTGGAGAGAGCAGCTGAGTCTGGTGTGTCTTCATGACATGCAGGACACATGCAAACACTGGCCACAGGTAGGCTGCATGGCCATGGGCAGCAAAGGGGAGAGGGGCACACTGCAAGCACATGCAGCTGATATTTACAATGCCATCACAGCCTCCGCCAAGGCAGTACAATCCGCCACTGGATGCAAGAACAGTCTGTCAAGAGAATAAGAGAGTCAGCAGAAGTGAGGCAGGAATGAGAGGGAGGGAAGGATGGGTGGTTGCAGCAGCAAAAGACACAGACACAGAAGAAAGATTAAGATGGAAATTGGGGACAAAAGGAGAAGCACAGGGGAAGGACAGACAGAGGAACACAGCACCCACAGGGACACAGGGAAGGACAGACACTGTCACTCAGGCTCACGGACAAGGCAACATGACTTTTAAGGGGCAGAGGCAGCAGATGGATAGCCAGGGAAACACACTTACCCACTTCTGTGCCCCATTGCATCTCACCTGCTGTGACATATATGTCTGGGGCAGGGTATGGGCCAGGAAATCGGCCAAACCTGTGCAATTTTGCTGCCTCCCATGGACACCCCCAGGTCAGGCCCAGGGCTGTGGCAGGTGGGATCTGGAGGTAAGCTGACCAGCTCAAGCCAACCCACGGCTCCTCCACAGCAAGCTGGGCTGCTCTCAGCACAGCCGCTTGGACACCAAGACGAAACTGATGCAGGTTTGCTGGGAGCGAGCACTGAGACTGGTAGTCCCATGTGTCAGCAGGAGGCAAACCGCTGCCTGGCACCATTCAGCCCCTAACCAAGAGGCAGGAACTGCTGGTCTGCATGCACATCAGCACATGCAGGGCACACGCATTCACACACAGAGGAGTGCTCACACATATACACACACACACACAAACCCTTGAGGCTCCTCAAAGCTGTCTGGAGCTCTGCAGAGAGCCCAGGACACTCCGGGGCAGGGGGACTCCTTCCCAGTGCAGACACCAACACCCAACCCTTGGTGGGGTGGCCCAGCCCCAGCACCCTCTGCACAGAGCAGGCTTGTTCCTGGGGGGCCAGTCAGCCATTGCAGGAGGCTTTGGGTAGGCTGGGAGGGTTGGCCCTTGCAAAGGGGCTGAGCTTCCAGGGCAGGCAGTGGCAGGAATGACACAGCAGCACGGACACTGCCGGCCCCCTACACTTAGAGGTTGGGATTGCACTGTCAGAGGGGCCCCCACCCCTACTTCCCTCTTGCCCCAGACCCCTCAATACCCCCTGTGATCTGGGGGAACTCAATGACTGAATAGCTGTGAGGGTCTGGCTTAGCAGAGGGCTCCTGACAGCACAACCCTCCCCACCGCCTCACCCTGATGGCCACACACAGAGACATGAGGGAAGAGAAAAGAGCCAGAATGGAAAGAGAGAGGAGAGGACAGACTTTGCAAACCAGAGTCGCGTGCGTGGGTGCAACCAGGAATGGCTCAGCTGCTGCGAGGTGTCACCCACCACCCCTGCACCACGGTGCAGGCTTGTTTCGTGAAAGCCACACTCCTGAAAACACTGCAGTCCCCAAGGTCTGCCTGCACCGACAAGGTGATCTATGGTGGGTGAAGTGGTTGCAAACAACTCCTGGGGATCAGAGGTAACAGACACACCTTGCACTGACCTCTCAGCAGGGAGGAGAGTTACTGGAAGGGGAGGTGAGGTTGCCTTTCCACCTCCTAATCCTAATCCCCCTGCACATCACCAGATGGCTGGGAAAAGATTGTCAATGCTTGGAGAGATGTGGGCTGGATGGAGAAGAAAGCACATAGAGGAAGGGTGGGGCAGCTATGAGAGGCTCTGCTCTCAGGAGGGTACACAGATGGTCACAGGAGACTGACCAGAACAGGACTGCCTGTGACAGAGGTCCCTGAAGAGCCTGGAGGCCTGGGAGGTGAGACCAGCGCTCGTAGTGCCCCAGCACCCAGACCTGGGGGAGAGGACCAGGCAAGATCAGGCCATATAGGACCATTCTTGAAATCCTGCCTGGCCTTCTGCACAGCCCTGCAACCGCCAATAGTGTTGTGGCACACAGAGCATAGCACCTCAGTCAGTCCCTGCCGTCCCAACCACGGCACCGGACTCCTCCAGGTTCCTGGGACCTGTGTCCCTGGGCATCTCCACAGACCCATGGCTGAGCACAGCAGTACCTTAGCATCTGTGCCAACTGACCTGGTTTCTTGCTCCACAGAGACTGCAAATCTCTGCCCAGTGCAGGGCCTTGAGCACCCTTCAAACTTCATTGCTGAGTGACAACAGGATGGGGAAGGAGGTAGTGCACTAGGAAATGATACCCTGCCGGCAATTGGAAACCAGGTCACAGGTGCAGAGAGCTGGGGGGGCAAGGATGGGGTCCTGGAGGACATGGTGATGGATGAAAGCTGCTGGCACTGGCATGAAATCTGGGAGCTCGTCAAGGCGGAGAAGCCCAGAGGCTAGAGGACAGAAGTATCAACCTGCAGGGTTGTGCAAGGAGGAGCATGTTGCTGTCACAAGGGAGGAAGGTGGATGGTTTTGCTCATCCCAGCTCTGTGAGGCCTGGACCACCCTCCAGAGAAGAAAGTGACCACCACCGAGGGCCCCTAAACACCTTCTCCACCCCAACACAGAGAATAGCTGAAGGGTAGCAGTGGCAGCAACTCTGCCAGATACCGCCCTGCAGTGCACTGGATCTGGCAAGCCCTGCTCCCAAGAGGAGATGGCATGCAAAGTCACTAGAGAGGCTTAATCTATAATCTACCTGACCCTACAGCTGCTTCTAGAGTTACCATCAGATCTGCTAAATGCAGCACACAATCTCCTCGTGCAGAGGAGCATTTTCAGTGCTACACATGGGGTGTGGATGTCCCAGTGCTATGAAAGGCAGTAGCGTGCTGGCTTCCTAGCACTGCTCTGAAAATGCTCCCAGCAGAGTGCTTACCATATAGCCACTGCCCGCAGCCACCCAGCTACACAGTTGATATGGTGTAGAGCTTCTGAAATAGCGTATAGAGTATGCACATGCACACATACACAGTCAGTATGTGTATATGTATGGATCGCTGTATATAGAGACACACGCAAAGCAAATGCCTTGAAATTTGAGGTGTCTTATCCTCCCCCGACATGGCACGGCAGTGTCCTGTGGGTGCAGGGAGCTGTGGGAAACCTTTTTCTTCCCGCCTGCACTGATCTGAGGCTGGACATGTGGGTGACTGCCTGTCCAGGTGTGTGCACGGGGAGGACAGTCAGGGTGAGTGGGGCAAGGGCTGGCACGTGTCCTGCTGCTCATGGTCCAGTCCTGAGTAGACTCTTTTCCACAGGATCCCAGTGCTTACAGATTCAGGGGAAGGGAGGTGCCAGTATGACATGTTAGCCAGCTGGGGATGGTCCCCTACATTTGAACAATGCTTTAAGGGCCACAGGGCCACGGCTGTGATCTCCATGCACTCATGCCATGGACTGATCCTGGTTTGTCCAGAACCAAGCAGAGCAGGGAGGGAGGAGAGGATACCAATACTCTGCAGAGCTGGACACCACACCAGCATCCTTGTCTCACCCCAGGGCAGGCACTACGGCACAGGCTCAGGCGGGTGCCAGCAGCAGTGCTCTGCAGGGACGCCCTCGTGCCCAAGCAGGCTGACACTTACATCAATCTCGCTGAGGATGACATCAATGATGCTGCCAATCACTATGAGGAAGTCGAAGACATTCCATGGGTCCCCAAAGTAGCCCTGCCAGGGAAGAGCCAGAGAAGAGGAGTGAACATACAAGGGTCAAGTTAAGGAGGAGATAGTTGCAGAAGCCCAGAGGAAGGAGTGCTGGAAAGATCATCAGTGACCTCTGGCACCTCAGGGAGAACAAGATGAAGGGACGGTGGTCAGACCTGGTACCCTCTGGACAATTGTTTGGTCCTGTCTTGCAATGTTGTGAAATGAAGAGGGTGGATCGAGGTGGCTAGAGCTACGACCCCACCAGTGACAGATGACTCTGAAGATGGGAACTGCATTGGGTTGGTTTTGGCTAGCAAGGGTAGCCCTGACAAAAAGTAGTCCTTCCAGAAACTCACAGGTACTGTGCATGGGGGTGCCCAAGGGTCTCACAAGGAGAAGTTCTCTGGAGTTGCAGGCCTGGGGCTTCTTGTATTGGAGAGATGCCAAATGCAGCGTAAATGGACGCCCCTGGCCTGGCCCGAGGCCCTCTCCTGCTCTCTGGACCATGCCCTCCTCTCACCTTGGCTTTAAAGGCCATAAGCTTGAGGATCATCTCCAGGGTGAAGAGGATGGTGAAGGCCACGTTGAGGATGTCTGAGATATGGTTCATTTCTGCAGACTGGTTGTAATGCTAAGGAGAAGGCAGGAGAAGCCATGTTAGCCCATGGCAGGTCCAGCCTCTGTTGTGAGCTGACATGTGTGCTGGATGCAGACCCCCCCTCCCACAGACCTATGGCTAAGCAATGGCCATCAAAAAGGAAATTTGCTCCCTGTAGCCCCTTCTGTGGGCTCCCCACATTCAACCAGTCCCACTTTGCCCCTATCTCCAGGGGTACTGAACACACACCATGACCTTTGCTGTGTAGGAAAGACCTCCCCAGAAGCTCTCTGGGAGGTGGTAGGGCTGAGCTAGCTTGCCCGCTGCCATGGACACCCCTCCTGTGGTGGGCACTGTGCCCCTTACCTGCATGCCCAGGCAGATGGTGTTCAACAAGATCAGGAAGAACATGAGGTACTCAAAGTAGGAGGAGGTGACCACATACCAGATCTGGTACTGGTAGGGGTTCTTGGGGATGTAGCGCCGCAGCGGGCGAGCCTTCAGCGCATACTGCACACACTGGCGCTGGGGAGAGGAGGGCAGGTGTGATCCCACAGAGGGGCACAAGGCAGTACCAGGAGCACAGGTACAGAGTCAACACCACTGGCAACACTGCACATACCCACAGGCACAAGTTAGATCCCCCCCTTCTCTCTCAGCCCAGTGACATGGGCCAGGGACAGTGATGGTTCATCTGATGCGATTTCTGCAAATATACCCCCAGAGCACCCACATGGGACCAAGTCTCCAAAGCCACCGCTTGCCTCCAAAGACTGCCATGCTGCCTTTGTGCCGATCCCTCCAGTCCCAAGCCTGCTTGGTTATCATGGCAGTTTCCCAGGGTCTCTCAGGACTGGCCAAGAGTAGCCTGAAGACCTCACATGAACCAGGGGTGAAGGGGGCACTGAGTTTTCTCTCTGCACCTGGGAGGTGCTGAGCAGGCCCTTCCCTCCACCGCTGGCTGGGGCCATCACTGTTGGGTTCATGTGCAGCTCACACCACCCCCAGCACCCTCAGCTCAAGGTGTCCATGCTGCTGCTGCTCAGCACACGAGCATGCCAGCACCTCCTCTCAGCCAGCAGGCATCCCTGTCTAACTGTCCTCCCCAGCACGTGCCACGTCCTCTGCCAATGCTGGTCTCGCTTCTGCTGCTTTCAACCTCGATATCCCCAGCGTGACAGCACCACAGAAGGGCTGACAGTGGAAGGTGCCTCTGGAGGTGGTCTAGTCAAAATTCCTTGCTCAAAGCAGGGCTAGCTACAGCATGTTGCCCAGGACCAGTTGGGTTTTGAATACCTCCAAAGATGGAGACTTCACAGCCTCTCTGGGCAACCTGTGCTTGACAACCCTCACTATAAAAAACAGGGTTTTCATGTTTAAATGGAATTTCTTTTCTTCAGTTTGTGCCCATTGCCTTTTGTCCTGATAAATCTTCTTTACACCCTCCCATTAGGTATTTATACACATAGGTAAGATCCCTACGAGCCTCCTCTTCTTAGCACCAAGCAGATTCAGCTCTCAGCCTCTCCAGACCCTCAGTGATTTCAGTGGCCCTTTGCTGGACTCACTCCAGAATGTCCATGTCACTTTCGTACTGGGGAGCCCAGAACTGGCTCCAGCTGGCCTCTGCTCCAGCTCAGTCTGGGCACCCCATCTGCATCAGAAGGCCCACTCCCTGGTTCTGGTCCACCTTGCCCTTCCCTTGGAAGGTTTGCAATGTACCAGGCATGGGTCCCGCTGACCCTGCCCCAGCAGCAAACAGACCTAGGGCAGGTTCAACTCATCTGCACCAGCAGTGCCACTACCAAGGGCTGTTCCAAATCAGCCACCCCCAGCAGTGCCAGATGCAAGGCTGGTCCACCTTGCCCTGTCCCAGCAGTCCCATTACCTGGTTCTTGTCCAGCTCACAGTTCTTGTACTCGCTCTCCCCCTGCTCCTGGAAGGTGACAATGACAAAGCCCACAAAGATATTCATCATGAAGAAGGCAATGAGGATGATGTAGATGATGAAAAACATTGCAATCTCCACCCGGTAGTTGTAGATAGGGCCTGTATCCTCAGCATTGGTGTCAATGGCCATGTATAGCAGCCTACAGGAGGAAAAGCAAGGCAACAGAGATCCTAATTAGATGGGCAAGATCGTCTCTCCTCTTGAAGGTTACGGAGAGCTCTGGGGACATGCCAAATCCAACAATGGTGGGACAGGGCTGCTGGGATGACCTTGTCAGCTCCACAGCCACTGCCAGGATGGCTAGCCCAGCTCCTCAGCCTGGGCAGCTCTTCTTTCTTTACCAGCTGGCAGCAGTGATCTGCTCCCAGCACAGATCTGTCCCTTGGCAGGCCGCGCACACAGCCAGACTCACTCTGGCCAGCCCTCGAAGGTGGAGACAGTGAAAAGTGACATCATGGCTGAGAAGACGTTGTCGAAGTGGAAGTTGCTGTGCAACCAGACACGCTCTTGTAGCTCAATCTGCGTGGGGTCCCCGTCCACGTAGTTGATGAAATAGCCCCTGCAGCAGAAGGGATGTGGTGCTCACTGGGCAGGGCCCCCCTCAGATCACCCACTGCAGCGCTGGC
This sequence comes from Himantopus leucocephalus, assembly GCA_003993805.1. NCBI lineage: Eukaryota > Metazoa > Chordata > Aves > Charadriiformes > Recurvirostridae > Himantopus > Himantopus leucocephalus. Next base: position 266,124 of record RSEF01000026.1, on the reverse strand, counting down.
CCAGGGCTTGTTGGTCCCTGGGAAGGGATGATGTCCCTGTGCTTGTTTCTGATTTACTGCAGGGTGAGGGAGAACAGCACGAGACCTCGGCCTCACTTTTTGGATGCAATATCCTCATGCAGGAACACAAGTGGCCCGCACCACACCCCCCTCCTCCCCTCCCTGGCCACTGGCCTGCTGTGGCTGAGCTCCAAAGAGCTCTTACCTGCACTCCTTCTCTGTCATCTTGGATGGATCTGTGCATCTATAGAACTTGCCCTGCATTTAACAGAGATCAGGAGAGGCTGTGACTTCAGAAGCCCTGGGGAGTTTTGACTTTTTCACAGCACACAGTCAGTCCCCACCCTGCCTCTGTGCTGACTCTGGCTCCTGTCTCACACCACAGCTGGTTTCCCCCACTCTGCATGTCAATGCAACACAGTTCACAGGGTCTTTCAGGAGCCATGGCAGACCCTGGGGTCAATCCCAGGGTGAGACAAGTAAATGTTGCCTAGTGATGGGAATAAATGTTCCAGGGTCCTGAGCTGAGACCTATCTAGCTCATCCTATCTGGGAGCCAACTACTTGGAAAATAGGGAAGAAAGCAGTAACCACAGAATCAACTAAAAGTTAAGGTATGATGACAGGTCTGCTCAACCTGCAGGGTGTCCTAAAAGCTCTCCCCACATCAGCTGGGAATTTAAGCTCTATTGTTAGAACAAAGCTGAGCTCAGCCAGGGCCAGCTCTGCCTTGGAGCAGCCCAGGCTCAGAAAGCAAGAGTGGTGCTGTAAAAAAGGAAACACTTTGCATCCAAAGCACAGAGGAAGTCAAAAGCACTTGCCGCCTTAGAAAGGGAAAACCGAGGCACTAAGTGGGGTGAGGCAGCTGGTCCCTTTACATATGCTGTCTGGAGCTGACAGTATCCTGGGTATTTTCTGCCCTCCTCCCACTGCAGGCTCTTCTGCTGGGACGTCTGATGCAGGCAGGTCTTCTTGCAGAGCACAGAGAGTATGGCCTGTGCCGAGCTCAACACTGGGAGACACCATCCCCAAGGGCTATGACTAGAAGAGCCTGTCCAGGATGTGCCTAAGCAAAATATCTCTCCTGACCATCTGAGACACCTCTCACCTTGAATAGCTGGACCCCGATGCAGGCAAACATGAACTGCAGCAATGTTGTGACGACCACAATGTTACCGATAGTCTTGATGGCCACGAACACACACTGGACCACGTGCTGCGGAGGTCGAGGACAGTGCACACATGAGCAAGTCTGGAGCAAGCCCCTGTTGCGTGTCCCACAGCCTCTCACTGCAGGGATGGGCATCAGGGACAGCAGGAACCTCCTGAGAGCACTGGGAAGGGGCCGACCCCTTCCACAGACAGGGAGAGGGTTCCTGGCCCCGCAAACCCCACAGGGCATGATGCCTGCCCCAAAACCTCCCATCAGGACTGCCTTGGGCTGAGGACCCCCAGCCCCAGCCTCCCTCTTACCTTTAGCCCCTTTGCCCGGTTAATGGCTCGCAGAGGCCTCAGCACCCTCAGCACCCGGAGGATCTTCACCACTGAGATGGCACTGGACCTGAGGAGGAACGTAGAGCTGAAACGCGGCCATTCCCCTGCACAGGCCAGCCGGGCACAGCCCCAGCCAGCATCCAGGAAGGCCAGGCTGGGAACAGGGCTGAGGGGCAAGGGCTGGCAGAGACAAATGGATGTCACTAAGCCATCATCACCCCACATGAGGCCAGGGGATATGGGGAGCTGGAGAAAGCAGCTCCAAATTGAATTCCTTCTCAGCTCTTCACCTTTGACACTCAAGGTATTTGCCTCCTGGCCTCCCAGTTGTCCACGCTCTGTCCTCCTAAGCATGACTTTATGGACACTAACACACGGGGGCTCATGCCCAGCCCTCAGGCTGCCTGCTCCTTCTCCATCCAGCAGAGCCACAGCACCCCAGCTGCCCTGCCAGGCTAAACCTGCCAGCGCCCACCCCGCAAAGCATGGAGGTGCTTACTCGATTCCCATGGAGATGAGGGAGACAGCGACCACCAGCAAGTCGAGGATGTTGAAAGAGTTCCTGCAGAAGGAGCCTTTGTGCAGGAAAGCACCATAGGCTGTCATCTGGGGAGCAGAAGGAGTTAGGAGAGAGGTCAGGTAGGGCTTGGGGACATGTCCTCCACAGCCCTGGGGCAGACAAGGCATGAGGGGCTTCTCATGGCTCCATGGCCTGGGGACCCTATCCTGCTCAGACCTCTACCTCTGCAGCCAGGCAGGAAGCTGACTTCAGCTGGAAATCCTCTGTACTGTACGGGCTGGAGACAAAACACTTCCCAGACATTCCGCAAAGTAAAGAGGAGAAGAGTAAAGAGACCCGGAGTGGGAGCAACATGCAGCAGCTGCTTGGATTACTGTTTTACTCCACAGATTTCTATTGCTTTCTCAAGGTTTTCTTGAGGGCATGTCAGAACGAAAATGCTGCTGCCACAGCCCATCTGTCCCTGTGTCACAGCACAGCGGGCTCGGCTGCCTGACCTCACTGGAGGGGACACGTGGCCCCTGGGGCAGGTCACGCGCCACCTAGACTGCCTGAACTCTGGGGACGTGAGGATCAGCCGGCAGCTAATCCTCACTGGGACCTTGAGCTTGTGCCCAAAAAGCATGAGTGCCCGGGGCCAGAAGTCTAGATCAATGCCTGGGTCATAAGCATGGCCAGGACCACAGGGCAGAGGGACTCACCTTCAAGACAATTTCAACTGTGAAGACAGAGGTGAAACCAATGTCAAAGTATCCGAGAATCTGGGGACAGAAGCACCAGAACTAGATGAGATTGGGGTGATATCAGAAATGCTCCAGTGTGTTCAAACATCCTGGCACTGTGGTTTTGCTGTCCACTCTGTGGACTGGGGAGCCCATCTAGCTCAACAGAGCCTGTAAACTCAATGCCAAGAAAACTCTCAAACTCCCCTCAGCTTTGCTGATTTTCCCCAGTGCATGATCCAACCTGTAGCCTGGGACCAAGGTCTCAGTTTCCAAGTGATACTTTACCCGATTCCCTGAAAGCATCTGATCTCCAAAAGCACTGAGCGCCCTGGGAAGCTGTCTCACATGAGAGTCCCCCAGTCCCTGCCAGACACCGGATAGCTGCAGACCTATTTGTGCCTCGTGTGGCTAGACTTGTGGCTACCCCTGCTCCATGCCAGCAGGATTTCAGGGTGCTGCACACAACAGTGGTCCAGTTTGCCACCTCATGGTATGTCCCTATTCCCAGTAAACCATCACAGCCTTGAACCAAGCACACCCTGTCAGGTGGATCTCTTCATCCAGAAGCAAACTGCAACATGGAGCAGTAAAACCTTGTCCCAGCTGTGCCCTGAATGGAAAACACAACCAGACTCTCTTCCCAGAGGCAGGGATGAAATGACAGCTGCCTGCCCAGGCACAACATTTGGCAAGCAGGTCTCTGCTTACTGGGGAGCTGGGGATCTCCATGAGGTCTCCCTAGCCCATCCCAACCCACCACAGCCACACGGGCACCTGGTTGCGGAAGGACTCAGCCCGGATGGGATCCTCGGCTGCCAGCGAGATGCTGCTGAGCAGAATGAAGAGCAGGATGAAGTTGGTGAACCAGGTGGCGTTGACAATTCTGTGGCACAGCATCCGAAACCTGCCAGGGACAGAAATGGCATGAGATGCTGCGAGGGGTCAGAGGGACATCAGATAACGCCATGGGAGCCTGGAAGAGGTTTATGGCTGAACCTTGAGGACAGGAAGGCCCTAGGTATGAAGGGATGTCTGTGCCAGCCCTTCCACAGAGAAGACTTCTCCCAGCAAGCTGGCTCCCTTCAGAGCTGGCTGTTATGCACAAGTAGGGCCCCGCTGGGAAGGGTCATTGCCAGAGGTACCCAGGTCAGGCCTGGCTCCACAAGGCAGGGAAAAGGGTCAGTGCCTACTTGTTGGTTGGGCTGAAGATGAAGAAGGAGCTGGCTTCAGGCATCGGCACAGCCTTCTCTTTCAGCTGTAGCTCTGCGAGGGGACGTGGCCGAGGACTCAGGGGGATTTCAGGCTCATCTTCCTCATCGTCACCTGCACGGTGGTCACAAGGAGGGAAAAGGAAAAAATCACCCAGAGAGAGAGAAGGCATGTGACCTTATGGGCAATCCTCCGATCCTGATTGGGCATCTGTGCCAGAAGGACCTCAGTACCCTGATGCTGGCGGAGGGTCACTACATCCTTTGCTCCTCACACAGCCCAGGTTCTGGCACCATCCCTCTGCAGCTCCTCCCCAGCTTTCCTGCTGCCCTGCCAAGACAAGTCTTACCTGGGAAGTCTGCAGAAGGGTAGGGGTCTTTGATCTCATTGACATTGGATTCAAATTCGTCCACTTTTAACTGAAACAAGGGAGAGACAGAGAGGAGGATGTGCAGCTGTATGTGCCGGTATTGCCGCCAAATGTTGCATGTTGGCCAGACCCTATCATCTTGGAAGCCATGTGGGGCAAGCAGCGTCTCTGCATTTGGCTCGTACAGCACCAAGTACATGGAGCCCTGGCCCAGGATGGAACAGGGTGAGGGGAAACACCTCAGAGATGCTGCAATCTGAGCAAAGAGCAATACCAAGAGGATGGGACAGGGGACTGTGTGCTGGGCAAGAGTCTGGGGCCATACACATGGGTGGAATAAGACACGGGGTGACTCCTGGGTGAGTTCCCATGGGGCATGTCTGGGATGTGGCTAGGAAAGCAGCTGCTGGCCAGATGCTTATAAGAAGCAGCTTGGCACACAGTCAGCACAGCTGAATAGAGGGTTTTCCATACAGGGGGTGCTGGTGTGGACGTAAAGGAGGTCTGGGATGCTGCTGACTGTCTCTGCTCCCCTCCACACTGGTGTGCACCAGCGCATCTCAACTACTGGCAACTGGCTGTGGACAAGGAAATGAATCTGAGGAGAAGGATCCCCAGCAATGGACCTGTTTTACCAGGCAACATGTCCTATGTGTGCCCAGAGAGGCCCCATCATCAGAGGCTGCTAAAGCAAGGAGTGATTCTGGCCCAGAAGAGTCCAGACCAAGGCTGGCTCCAAGCCTTCGTCAGTCCTGACTGGTGGGAGGAGGAGCCTGGTCCCTCACCAGGAGCTCCCCAAGGCCCAGCCCCACCAGCACTGACCTTGGCTGTTGTGGGAATCCCTTCTCCTTTCACTTTCTGCTCAAGCTTCTTTGCCAGCATCTGCTTCTCATCTTCAGACTTCTCTGGGTAACCTCTGAGCGGGGAGGGGAGAGCATGAACTGAACTCTGGGCAGAGGCATGGGTGATGCCATTCTGTCCCCTCACACCAAAAAAACCTGGTTTGGGAGCTCCCACTGCCAGGGACTGCAGCACTCACCTGGACATCTTCCGCCGCTTGCGTTCCTCTGCTTTGGCCTTCTGGGCTAAGGTCAGGCTCTCAGCCTCAGCCAGGTTATCAACTGCAATGGCCAGGAAGACATTGAGGAGGATATCTGGAGGGACAGTGCTAAGGATATGAACTTGGTTCTTGTTTCAAGGATGTGGCGAGAGCTGCCCCTGGTCTCCAGGGTGCCCTGAGAAACCTTCCTGGAGTTGAGCCCTTGAGATAACCCTGGCTGGTGATCCCTAACTCCGCACCTATCCTTATCAGTACTGAGCTCTGGGCTGGCTGCCCTCTCTCTGCCTTTGCTCAGTCCATTCAGCTTAGTCTTGCTACTGCATTGGATGATGGCTGAATCTATGCCTCCCAGTCATCCAGACCTGCCCCGTAGCATTCTTTCCTCCAGACTCCAGACCCCAGCCACCACCATTGCAAGCCCTGAAGCCTGTGGTTTGTTCCGCTGCTGTTCAGAATGGAAAAGCTTAAGGCAAGCACTGAAAACCTTAAGGAATCAGTCCTGCGTAGCTGATGCTATGGGGCTGGGTACAGGGAGCCTGGCCCTGGCTTTGCAGGCAGAGGATACAGTTCCCACAAACGAAGAGGATGATGAAGTAGATGCAGACCAGCATGCCGGGAAAGGACGGGCCCCCGTAGGCCATGATCCCATCGTACATGATTGAATTCCAGTCCTCTCCAGTCAGGATCTGGGAGCAGAGCAGAAGTAGGGACTCAAGACCCCCCACAGCAGAGCATGGCAGAACCCCACAGCTCCATCCTGCCCTCCTGGCTCCAGCCCCGAACCCTCGCAGCCCCTACAGCCCCATGGCCAGACCTTACCTCCCTACTCAGCCCTGAACCTGCACTACTGCTTGTGACGCCAGTCACATTCCCTGCTTCTGCCTCAAAGCCACATCACCTCCCACAAACCCACATCTCTCTGAGCCCCAACTCTTGCCAGGAGACCCATGGCACAGACGAGACTCCCTGCACCCTGTCCTCCAGCCCCCTGCTGCGCTTCCCGCAGCCCCACACCTGGAAGACGCTGATGAGGGCCTGGGGGAAGTTGTCAAATGTGCTGCGCCGCACTTCCATGTCCTCAAAGTCAAACTTGCCCCCAAAAAGCTGCATGCCCAGCAGTGCAAAGACGATGATGAAGAGGAAGAGGAGGAGGAGCAGAGAGGCAATGGAGCGGACTGAGTTGAGCAGGGAGGCCACCAGGTTGCTCAGAGATGTCCAGTACCTGGGGAGAGGAGAGACAAGAGTGTGTGGGAGATGGAGGAGTGGGGAAGGTTGTGGGCAGGACCAGGCAGGCTCAGGGAACAGACTGCCTGGCCCTGGGGGATGTGTCAGCAGCCCAGCAAGGGGGGGTCTGGACGAGCACCACTCACAGGCTGGGCACCGGGACTGCTCCAGGCAGGCCCCAGGAGGTGGAAATGAAGCTCTAGGTGTGGTGTGACAGGCAAGACACCCTGCTGCCTGCACAGGGCACCAGCAGACAGGATGGGGAAGGGGGATCAACACACACAGTGGGTTGGTGCCAGAAAAAGAAGCCAGGAGTCCTGGTCCACAGCACCCCCATTTACAACACCCCAGAACCCAGAGTGAGGGAGGGACCCCAGGAGACTTCCAGCAAGCCCTCCTGTGTCCTACTCGCCACTACCAGGCCATCTTCTGGGGACAGAAATCCCCAGCTTGGCCTTGTTCCTCTCCAGAAGCTACGAGCTCTGCTTATGCTGCAGCCCTCCCCAGGGACAAGGCCAGTGATGCCTGGGGACCATAGGCCACCAGCGCCCACAGAGCTCCCTCCCCAACCTGGTGATCTTGAAGATGCGGAGGAGCCGGATGCAACGCAGCACAGAGATGCCCAGGGGTGACAAGGTGCCAAGCTCCACTAGGATAGTCTCCAGGATCCCCGCACACACCACGAAGCAGTCAAAGCGGTTGAAGAGTGACATGAAGTACTGGCGCAGGCCCAGTGCGTACATCTTCAGCAGCATCTCAGCCACAAAGAGTGCTAGCAGCACTCGGTTGGCATTGTCTGGGGTGAGAGATCAAGCCCGTCAGAGCATGGACCTCTTAACCTCAGCATGGCACAGCAGGAAGGGCAGGACGGCAGTGCTGCTCACCTCCCTCCCCTGCCCACCACCGAGCCTTGAGCTGTGGCTGCAGCAAAGGCTGTTTTTCAGGGAGGACACAGGACAGGAAGATGAGGAGAAGGGTAATGTGCAACTGTGTGCTTGTACGTGTAAGAGTGTGGCTGAACTACCTATGCAGTGCGTGCACACTGGGCTGTGTGTGTGGGTGTACATGTGGCTGAGCTGTGTACACATGTGCATAGCTGTACTCTTGTGTGTCTGTGTGTTTGTGTGTGGAGGGGTGCAGGTAGTGTGACTGCCTGTGTAAGTGTGTGTGGCTGTACTGCATGAGTGCATGCAATGTGTGCTTGTGTGCACTATGCGTATACAGCTGTATAAATGTATACACTCTAGGTGTGTTCACCATGCAAAGCCATGTCCCTAAGAATATATACACTGCGCATGTATAACTGTACGCACCACGCATGTCCAATGTGCAGGTGTGTGACAGTGCAGTGGGGATGGTGTACACACACTTGCGTGCTGGCTATGTTTGTGTGCATGAGCAAGTCTGCTTGTGTCTAACAGCCCCTGTGCCATGCCAGTGTGGCTATGCATGCACAGTAAGAGATCACGCATGTCTCCAGGGCAGCAGGGTGTCCCGGGCCCTCCCTTTTTGCTCACCTTGCACCTGTGTCAGCCATTCTGGCTGGAAGTGGTGCTCAGAGGCAATGGAGAGGGTGTTCAGTGCCACCAGCAGGATGACAAGCCAGTAGAAGAACTTGGACTTCACCACATCCCGGCACTTCCTACGAAACATTCGGTTCCAACGCCTCCACTGACGGCTGGAGAGATGGCCAAAGGGTCAGCAGAGCTGGACAGCAGGTCCTGCCCAGCCCAGGGCTGTGCCTGCAGACTGCAGAGCAAAGCCACCCCTGCTCCCCTCTCCAGGGGCCTTCCCTGAAAAGGACTGAGGAACATAACCCTGCCCCGGCACTCGATGCATTCACTCTGGCATTGCAGTTCGTTCACATAAACACCTCCTGGCTCCTTTTTGGCCTACAGTCACCTCTGGTTGGCTGCTACAGGCCCAGCTCCTAAATCACAAGACCTTCTGCACGGGCCAGGAGAGGATGCTCGGAGCCTGGTCCCAAAGCAAAGAGGTTGTTCACCTTGATGTGGCTTTTTGCCAGTACCAGAGCAAAATTCCATTTGCTGTCCACAGTACTTACATCTCCTCCTGAGCACACAGCCCCTGGCTCTCCCCCAGAAACCTGTGGCTGACAAGGGGTTGGTCCAGCCTGGCCCAGCCTGGACAGCAAGCAAGAGACTGGGCAAGTGCACATGCATGGTTCAACTACTGCATACTTACAAGTAGAGAATCCACTTGTTCATGCCCTCAATTTCATACAAGCTCTCTGTCTCTGACCCTCCTTCATCCGATGGCATCATACCTAAGGAGGAAATGACATCCCAGGCTTTCCTGGAGCCCTTGGGAAGAACTTCTCCCAGGAGCACATCAGGAAGAGCTCCCCCATCAGAAGTGAAATCAAAACATTCAGCCCCAGGGTTTGGCCAGAAGGTTTTGAGTGTCAGGTGCAAACAAAGTAGGAGGCACCAGGAACACCTGCCCTTCAGCAAGAGCAGCAGGAACCCCGAGAAGCAGCCTGAAGAGACAGCAGTGTGTACGTAAGGCTCCTCAGTGTGAGACACTCCCAGCATGGAGAAAACTGGGGTCAGTTGTGATCTGAGCAAATGCTGAACAACAGGGGGTTTGTAAAAGCACTGGCCACAGGTGTGAAGGAAGCATTTTGTCTTTCCTGTTGTTTCCCAAGGCTTTTTGCACACACGTATCGCTCAGCTTGAGGCATCAAAAGTTACTTCACGAGGCAGGGTGGCATAGCAGATACAGCAGCTCAGTGGCAGAGCTCCCCAGGCCTGGCTGAGACTTTGGCTAGATGCCTGTATATTTACCTCCTTCCCTGAGCCCTTTCTAATCCCTTAAAATTGTCAAGCAATGGCAAGAAAGTCATGCATCTGTTAGTGTGCAAGCCAGTAACCCTGCACTCCACCCCTGCACACAAAAGTGCACGTGCTCCTCATGGCTTCTCATAGCCATTCCAAGTGCATTTTGCTAAAGGAGACCTAGGCCTTGCTAGTAGTCTGCAATTATTAAATACAGTAGTTGAGGTGGAGATTTAGCACGAGGGCCAAGTTATTACTAGTTGGGGTCAGATTCAATAAAATGATTCAGGGAAAAAAAAAGAGGAAGGAAACTGCTCTGCAGAAGTCGAAGCATTTTGTTTCATAGGTTTTCAAGCAAAATGAGTCTTTGCGACTTCTCCAAAGGTCTCTACCCTGACCCTCTAGGATGGTCAGTGTTAGGAACCCAACTCTCATGCTAAGGGTCTTTGACCAAGCAGAGCTGGTACCTTCTCCCCTGGCCCGGTCACTGTCCATGACCTCAGCGTGGGTGATCCAGTCCATGTAGCCCTTCAGATCCTCCTCCAGCTGCTGCTTCTCCCGCAGCTTCTGAAATGTGCCCCGCGACTTGGCCTTCTCACGCTCTTTGGTGAACTCACTGGGACAAGGCAAGCAGCAGAGTGAGACTCAGGAGGGGGATGGCGTGGAGGTCAGGTACCAGAGCCCTGTATCAGGCTAGTCCTTGTAGAAAGATAAAAGCCTGAGATACCCTACCACCTAGTGCTACCACTAGATTGCTCTTTCTTGGCCCTGTTCGATGATGTAAGATCATGGGGGATCATCGCCTGATGCCTGATGGCAGGCAGGGTTTCTTCCCCACCACTGGCTGCTCTTTGAGAGCTCCTTGCCACCAGATGCTGTGGTTGGGCAGGCCAACTAACCCTAGACATCGGAGGCTGTGGGAGTTCTCCAGCCCTGCTGAGGATTAAAGCAAGCAGGGTCTCACCCGTCTTGGGGGCTGAAAGCTGCCCCAAGCTCTCCACCCTGAGAGCTAATAGAGAAAATAAGCATAATCCACTTGACACACCGACTTGAAACATACAGAAAAGACCCTGAGCCTAGACAGAACTGAGGAGAAAGGCCCCCCTCACTCCCCAGGACAACATACGCTTCCCAGCAACAAAATGGGGATGCTGGCACCTCACCACAACAATGCGTAGTAGGTTGAACGTTGCACCAGGGATATTTTGTGCATAGCAGCTTTAACTGTACTACTATGGGAATTAGCACTAATTGAGTCATTTGGCACAGAAGTGTTATGATCATTGTAACAGACTGATGATAGTGCATTGTTGTATTTGGATGAGACTGTTGAAGCATTAATTAAATAGTAATTCTCTTGGATCCCTTGCATTCATATCAAAGGTGTTTTCCTTAGGTTGGTCATGAGGAAATTGTGTGTGCTCCCAACAGGATGGCAGCACTGTGGGTACCAGTGAGGAGTGTCTCGACTCACAGCAGTGGGGTAAGGACTGCTGCTTTGAGCTCCCTGCTTAGCTTCTTTTACCATGAGTGCTGGCAGACCACACTACAAACACCTAATAGTGTGCTTCATGGCTGTGTTTGCTGACAGCTGCTTGTGATACGGGGAAAAGATTTCTGTGTTAGGTGTTGAGCTAAAACCTCGGACAGTCGTGGACACTACCACAAAAAGTAATCCAAGGCTCAGGGTTTCTAAGCATGCAAAAAAAAGGGAGAGGAATGGGAGGGGAAAAGGAACAGAGACTTTTCCAGTCTTTCTTCTTGTACAGTTAAAACCAGACAATGTCCACCCTCTGATCACACTCACTGATCTGCTGGCAAAGAGAAAGGCCAGGGTGGCACTCACCCACTGAGCACCCCCAGCACCAGGTTGAGAACGAAGAACGAGCCAAGCAAGATAAGGCTGACGAAGTAGATCCAGGGCCATTCATTCCCAATGGCATCATTCACCTGGCAAGGAGGGAAGCAGATGAAGCATCTGGAACACACTGTCTGCCGTCTGTCTCCCCTTAGGGCCCTCCCAACAGCTTCTGGGAACTTTGCCCCCTCTAAAGTGAGTGCTTGGGATAGTAGCAGATAGATAAACCTGATTCTGAGCCCTGGCTTCTTATGCCTCTGCATCTGGTTTCAGCGGAGGTAAAACCAGACCCAAGCATTTTGGGAGGGGATTTAAACATTCACCCCACGCCTAAGCCTCAGCAAGACAGTCTCCCAAGGACTGCAAAGCATGGGGTTTTGCTGGAGAAGCATCCATCAGCCAGCCAGTGCTGTGCCCGGCCTGTACACCTTCACAAAGGTGGGAGCTGGAGCACCCTTCTGTCTACCTGGAGAGCAAGGACAGCTTAGGCAGTGCCTGCAGAGATGCAGAAGACATGCCTGGTGCACTATGGGATGTGCATCACAGTATGAAGCTTGGTGGGGGCAAGACGTCTTTTGCTGGTGGAGAGACCTAGCCTTGCTATGGGGTCCTGTGTCCTGGAGGGAATTCCCCGCTGCGAGGCAGGACCAGCAGTCACCTCTGCTGAGCTGGGCACAAGGCCCAAGCTGCTGGAGCCTACCCAGTAGAGGACTTCAGTCCAGCCCTCCATGGTGATGCACTGATAGACAGTCAGCATGGCAAAGCCAAAGTTATCGAAGTGAGTGATGCCGTCATTAGGTCCCGGCCAGCCGCTTCGGCACTCAGTGCCATTGATGGTGCAGTGTCGCCCGTGGCCAGAGCTGGTGCATGGGGCTGGCTTCTCTAATGCCACTGTGGCAATCACATCTGAGGGGGAAAGCCATGGTGTGAGCACTAGGTCAGGCCAAGTGGAGCAGGTCCCAGCACCTCCCAGCCTCCTGCAGAAGCCCTTCCCCTTTCGCCACCTCCTCCTACCATGTACCATCACCAAGCTGTGTGCTGTAGCAAACATCCTTCGGTCCTGCCACACTCCCAGACCTGACACTGGCAAGACCAGACTTTCTTCTACCCACAGAAGCTCTGTAATCCCTGCAGCAGCCACACAGAGACATCTCTGCCATATCACCCCCCTGCCACAGCCCCACCTGTCCCAAGGTAGTAGCAGGTCTTGTGCATCTTGCCCTTGAAGAGCTCTTGCCCGACAATGGCATAGATGATGATCATGAAGAGGACCAGCAGGGCGATGTGGAGCAGGGGCACCATGGCCTTGATGATGGAGTTCAGGACGACCTGAAGGCCTGCACCAAGGAGAAGGCAGAGGAGGTCAACCGCTTCCTAAACAGCTTTGGGTGCACCTTGCATTTCTGCCAGCCTCTGAAATGCCCCATGACAAGGGAAGAGAAGGACAGGTGGGTTGGGACTGAAATCTCTGAAGCAAGAAATCCTTTCTCTACCCATCCTGCGCGCATGTGGAAGACCCCATCAGAGGCAGAGGCAGTGCTGGAGGCTGCTTCATGCCCCTCCATTTGTTCTGTTGCTCTCATTGTGGCTGTATTCGTACGAGTTATGGGAGAAGGAGAGCCCTGCCCTGAGAAACTAGAGTGAGGTCCCGGCCCCTTTCACACTGGCCACACAAAGGTGCTGACACTGAGCCATGGAGGGAGCTACATGTGTGGCGACCTGCAGATCCCCAGTGTTGACAACAGCAAGCTGTAGGGATGAGCAAGAATCTGTGGCTCCTCCACACTCACCTTGTGGCTGGGCATGACCTAGCAGCAACAAGAAACCTGCCCCATGGCCCCCACCCTCACCAGGCACAGGGGTTCAATCCACCCACCAGCCCTTCATGCTGGCAGGGCACCCAGCACCCACTTGGCACTCCAGACACCAGGCGCAAGGGTCTCAGCACACGAAACGCTCGCAGAGCCTTCACATCGAAGCCGCCTTTTCCCCCTGAAGTCCCTCCCTGCTTCGCATTGACCTGCTCCAGGGTCATGGTGATAAGCCTGAAAGAGACAGGGCACAGAGCAGGGAAGAAAGGAGAAGAAGCAGAAGGAAGGACAGGGAGAAAGAGAAGGGCATCAGGATGGGGACCAAGAAATCTGTGCTAAGGAGTCAGTGCTCTGCAGGCAGGAAAGCGAGGGACTGGACTCTGCCAGCCGCGCTCAGCCTAACCCAGGGAACAGCTCTTGGCTAAGTCCAACTCCTGGGTGCAGTTGTGGCTGGGCAACCCTCCATGGGGTGCCACCTGCACTGCTGAGCAGCCGGGAGCCCTCCCGCCCCCTGGTGCCCCATGGACCCCATCCCTGTGTGCCAAACCCTGGAGGACCCCATGCAACTCCCATTATCCCGGGCAAGGAGACCTAAGAGCCGTTAAGGAGTCAAACAGGAAGAAATAGGAGTTAGAGAGGTTCCCAGGGGATGTCAGGGCATGAAAAAGGGGCCCATGGGGGAAGGTCATGAACTAAGTCTAGGAGTTGCCCCCAAACCCACTGCAGTCACTAGAAAAATTAATGCAGGTGATGGGCTATGGACCAGGCCTGGCACAAGCTGAGCACCAGTAGCTTCCCCTCCTTGCATTACCCTAGGGACACGATGGAGAAGTCGAGCACGTTCCAGCCGTTTCGGAGATAGGCATCCGTATGGAAAAGAAACCCGTAGGCAATTATCTTCAGCATCGCCTCAATGGCAAAGAAAATCAGGAAGGCGTATTCAATCTTCTCCTGGGGATTGGAAAGGCAAGCAGGAGAGGATGCTCCATTAGAGCAGACTGTCACCTCCCTTAGCATCACCACCATGCATGGCTCTTCCCCGCATGTCTCTGGATCAGCCCCTGCTGCCAACCCATCTGTGATCTCCCATGCACACCAGGCAGCACTGTGGCTACCCTGGGAAGGAAGGGGTGACATGATGAGCCACCACATGCCACTCTCTGGACTGCAGCATGATCCCCTGCATCCCTTCAATGGCATGCTGCCAGGACCATGTTCCTGGGCTACAGGTATCTGTTCTTACAAACCTTGCCAGCAAAACCACCACTTCCCAACCCAGCACCCAAAGCTGCCTGGCCCAAGGCACTGCACATCTCTAGTTCTCCTCCCTGCTGCCTCACCCTCTCATTCTCCCATAGCCTTCCTCGCGCAGGCAGCACTGACTCCTTCTCCTCATCCTCTCCAGCTGAGGGCTTCCTGGGTCTGTCCTGGAGACACCACACAGTCACCATGGGGCAAGCCAGCTGCATTGTGGCTCCCTTTGTACCCTGGGCTTCCAGGGAAGTGAAGCTTTGGGCTCAAGACCTCCTGACTAATGCCAGATGTCTGCCTGGCAGAGTGAGCTGCTAGAAACTTGCCTGGGGGCTCTGTTGGGCAGAGGCATTGCACCCGCTCCCAGGCAGGACCTGGCACCCCAGTGCAGGGGCTCAGCACAGCTCTGCAGCTGCAGAGCCCAGAATACCTCGTCTTCCCCCAGAGCATGGCCAAGAGCTGCCTGTGCCCACCTGGTTCTGCCTGTCACTGTGATCACTGCCCTTGCTGCTGATGGCCCTTTCCAGACTGGCATTAAAATCTCTCTGAAGCAGCCAGATGGACAGGGTTATTTATATTTCTGGTTTTCCATGGCCCCTCTCCTCCATTTGCACCCCATGAAGGGCAAGGAGCATCCCTGCTTGGGTTCTGCAGGGAATTGCACCCAGAAAGGCAGAAACGTCTCTCTCAGACCAAACTGGGAGCAGGAGACACAAACTGGGGAAGGCTGCAGTGCTGCAAGTACACCTTCCTCCCAGGGCCTCTCTGGCTTGCCAAATGGAAAATGCTGTCCATTTAAGAAACCAGGGTCAAGGCTCAAACAGAAGCATTGGTTGCTCAATTACCACCTTCAAAAGCAGTGGCCATGCCAAGTGCGCCTGTTTGAATGTCACACATTCAAATGCCAGTTCCTTGTTGGATCTGAGAGCAGCAATGGTAAGAGCAGAGACCTAAGCTTTGCGATTATTGCTGTTATCAGGGCTCTGTCTTCAAGCTTGTAGCTAAGGCAACTCAACGCCACTCACCTTGCCCCCTTACCAGTGACAGATTTCCCCTAGACCGTCCCCAAAAGCCTGTCCTTGCAATCCCTGACATGTAAATACAACTATCGTGTGGATCATTTCAGGTACAGAGGGACCGCAGAGCCGCACCAGCAGCCAGTGGTGTGGTGGGGTATCTCCCCTGCTGCCAATGGAGGAGAAATGGGGGAGCCCGCTGCAAGCTACAGCAGCCCTCCAGCTGCCAAGGCCCAGGCTGGTGAGTGTCAGGATCCAGGCTGGAGCCCCAGCACTGCAAAAGCTAATTCCTCTTCCTGCTTCATCCAGCAGTACAGAATCAGGCTCCAGGCTCTCTGACTAGCTGGGGTCTCCCTCTAAAATCCCCTTGGCCAGAATGAAAAGGTGACCTTGGAGGTCCCTTTGAGAAGCCCAAACCATATGAACGGTGCTTTGGCCAGCTCCAATGGTACTCGCCCACCATGTACAGCCAGTCAGCAGCAAGGTTCAAACATGGGCCAAGGGAGAGCCATCAGCCAGCCCTCTGTGACCTGGCTACATTCCCTCCATCCTGGGAGAGGCAGTAGTTGCAAATTTTATTACAGTACCAGCTCACTGTTGTGCTTTGCAGACCCAGCAACATACATGGAGCTGGGTCATCCTGATCTCTCCTGCTGCTGTAACCCCTCTAGTATAAGCGAAAGTCTTGGCATGGCCAATATGAAGGTTCTGTGTAGTGGTCCATCAGTGCTGGCTGGAGGGATCCGTCATCACCTGTCCTACAGCTGTGGGTCCAGTTCCCCCAACTCATCTGGCTGTAAACTGCGGGCAAGTGCTGATGGTAGCAAAGCAAGAGCAGAGCAAGAGAAGAAGCCAGGCCCCTGACTATGAAGACATATCACAAGCATCTTTGTCAGTAGGCCAAGGTGGGGCACGTCATAGAATCATCATAGATCGTTAAGATTGGAAGTGACCTTTAAGATCATCTAGTCCAACCATTAACCTA
>RSEF01000026.1:233615-246492 GCA_003993805.1 Himantopus leucocephalus | reverse complement strand
AATAATAAAGGCAGGGAGCAATTTGGGATTGTGCTGCTCGCGGAGGGGCTGGCGGCGCGCCGGCGCTCTCCGGGCTGGCGGGGAAAAACGGGGAGGGGGGGGATATAAAAGGTTTCATGCGGTGAGCCGGGCACTCGGGGAAGAGGCTGAAAGGGGGCGGTGAGTGCTTTGTATTTCATGCTTGAAGGCACCGAGGCTTTTACCAGCCTTCCCGTGATGATTTAAGACCGGCTCTGCAGTTCAGGAGGGGATCGGAGCCGCGGTTGGCAGCTCGGCGGGACCCCCCAGGTTTGCCTGGGGTGAAGCCTGGTCCTGGTTTGGAAATGCCCCATATGGGCAGGTAGCAACCGTGGGGCAGCTACGGAGTAGTCAGCGGGGGCATCTCTGGGGCAGCAGCCTGGTTTAGACATCTGCCCTGGGATGTGCCTTATGGGAGCGGTGAGGAGCCCCGGTCCCCGCTGTCCCCCCACCGTCCCCCTCCTGCACCTCGTCTGCAGCAGGAGGGGTCTCATCCATCTCTGCTCACGGAGCTCATCCCTTCTCAGAGGGTTATTTACTGTTGGGCAGGATGTTAATCCTACGGAGGAAGGTGGACATGGGTTGTGGGGACCCCCAGGTCCTCCTGCGCTGAGCCCCCAAGAGGTAGAGCCCCCCGGAGCGGGTTAGTGCCTCCCCAGGGGGGCTGTGCAAACGGGCATGGGGGGCTACAGCCGGCTGCTCCCCGGCACAGGGATGTGGGGGGAACCAGCCGTGTCCCCCAAACCCATTTGCTCTGGAGCACGGGGTGCAGCCCACGTTTTGAGGAGCGCGTGGGGCTCAATCTCATGCTTCAGCCACCGCAGCGATGTGTTTGGGACTGGGGTTTCGCTCCTCCCGCTGGCACAGCCCGGCACTGTGGGCTCCGTCGCGCTGGTCCATGCCCTGGGACCTGGTCCCTCAGGTTCCCCAAGCACACCCCGGGGCGAGAACGTCTCCTCTGGCCCCCCACTATTCCCCACCCTCCATCCCGGCCACCTCCATCCCAGCTGCGGGTCTCTCATCCCATCTCCCCAGCTGCCCTGGATCTGGCCCGATCACCCTCCCCCCCCCCAGCCGGGGCTATATAAACCCTGAGCAGCCCCCAGCTCATTTTCTCTGTCTGGGCTTTGCATTTTTCCTTACTAATTGTGCCTTAAACCAGGCCTGTGGCTGCTCGTCTCCTGTGCCAAGGCTCTTCTGCTTCATCCCAGGCGAGATGTGGATGGGAAAAGGGCTGGAAGGATCAGGGATGCTGCAGGGGAGGGCCAGATCACGGCAAGTAACCGGTGCGAGCGGCAGCAGATGCTCGTGCCCCGGCGAGGTGCGTGGCTTTGGGCTGAAGGGGGGATGAGAGCAGAAAAAGCTCATGAAGAGGCTGCAGGTTTGTCTGCAGCTCGGGGGGGGGGAAACTGGAAAGGAGAAGTGAGGGTGTGAGCAACGGTCGGGCAGGACCTGAGGTCTGCTGGGGAAACGGGGCGGGGGGGGGGGAAGTGTGAGCCCCCAGTGCAGGTTTGGGGGTGACAGCAGCTGAGGATGGGGCTGCATCAGGGATGAAGGCTGGGAGAGTTTGGCTGAGTTGTGCGGGGGAAGCATTGAGGGAGCGCCTCAGTTTGGGATGCACCAGGATTGGGAATGGGAAGAACTCAGCATCACGGGGAAAACAGCCCCCCCGGGACACCCCCAGCATTGCTGCTTCCCCCTGGCAGCCTGGAAAAGGGCATGGGGGGGCTTCAGTCCGCCCTGGCTTTGGGGCCGTGCCTGGGGTGACACCGGCTGAGGAAGGAGCCCCATTTGCCGCAGCCGTGCCGAGGGCTTTATTGCAGAAACCCCGGGGGAATTAAACATCGGGTCGATCCCGGTCAGCAGCCCCCCCACCCCAGACCCCCTGGCTGGCTGGGCAGGGTGGGGACGCAGGGACCCTTCGCCGGGCAGAGCCGATAACCCCCCGGGCTGCCCTTCCCGAGCAGAGGGAGCCGCAGATAAAAGCGCCGTGGGCAGAGCAGGGCTCAGCTCCAGGCCTGGCCTGGGCTGATACCGGCCCCAAAGGGCAACCTCTCCCCTGGGCTCGGCTCAGCCCAGCGCGCCGGCCGCCTTCCCCCCGCTTCACCCCAAATTCCACCTTCCCCCGGATAAGCAGCTCGCATCGCTCTGATTGAGCCGGGTGATACCCCAGAATGCCCTTCCCCTGCTCTTATTCAGGTTTGACCACATTTTTTTGGGGGGGGGAAAAAAAATCTCACTTATTATAAAAAGGAGACCCGCAGCGATGCCCAGATCTGCTTGCAAACCCCCGCGAAAGCCTCTGGCATGGGAGGTCAGGGGGAGCTGGAGGCGGGGAGAAGCAGCTGCTTTGGGGATTATTAATGAGCAGCGAGTGATGGGAAAGGCGAGGATCAATTGAAACAAAGGAGTTCAATGGTAAAAAGAAACGTTTGCGGAGTAATGGGAGTCCATTTCTCCAGCCGACTGTCGGAAACGCATCCTGTTAAACATCCATCAATTATCCCAGCTTGCAAATGCATTAAGGTAATGAGGAATTATCCATCAAATACACTTAAAGCCAGTACCCCCCCCTCTGCCAGCCGCCCTGCGAAGAGCCACTTCAGGAAGGGAAAATGGCCTGAAGGTGGATGGAAACGCGGAGGGGGGCAGCGAGGCGGCATGGGGCTGTGTCCCCCGGAGCCCGGTCCAGCCCAGAGGATGCTTTCCCAGCTCCTGGGCTTGGCTGCCTCCTTCGGTACCCGTGTTTCCTTCAGAGAGCTGCAGTGACACCGGCCGGTGTCCCCCGTGAGCAGCCCACGTACCTGCTCCGTGCCTCAGTTTCCCCATCCTTCCCGCAGAGCCGTCCATGGGGTGCCGCTCTTGTCGGCGCCGTGTCCCCCATCACCTCTTTTCCTGGGAACAGAAGTAGCGGTGAGGGTGGTGTGTGGTCTGGTAACTCAATTCCCTGAAACCCATCTTCTGCCTCTGCTTCCCCCTGCATCACCCACACCCCTTGCACCCAGGACAGTCCGGTGCTGGTAAAATGGGGGGGGGGGGAAGGGGCCTTGCAGCCCCTTGGGATGGTGATCCCTGGGCTGGATGCACTGAGCAAAAAGCATCTGGCAGGCGGGATCTTGCTCGGCCATCAGTGGGGAAGGGGGTCCCGGAGCCTCCATCGCCCCGAGGGGGTCTGGGGGGCTGCGGGTCCCGTCCCTGCGTGTGGCAGGATGAGCCCCTGCCCGCGGGTGGGTTTGGAAAGCAGCCGGAGCACTGCCATCGGGCAGCGGGGTCTGAGCAAACAGGAAAATGATGTGTCCCAGCACAGGAGGGTCTGCAGTCGGTGGTCCCGGGTAATTAAAAGGGTTTGACCCTTTCGGTTCTGGATTTGGGGCCAGTCCGGGAGTTTTCTGACCCGGGTGATGCAAGCTTGCGGTGATCCCTTGGATGAGCTTCCAGTGCCGTGATGCGAGGGGACGCGTTCTCCTCCACAGGACGGCTCTGGGTTTATCAGGGCGTTCCCCCGGCAGCAGGATTTGGGGAGCCGGGGCTGCTCTGTGGTGCTTTGGTGTGGATTCTCTGATGTCTGCTGCTGTGGTTGTGGGCAGGCTCCTGCCTCTCCCTTCAGATGCGGGGAGGATTGAAGAGCAAAAGTCGGAGTTTCTCCTGTCTCTATACCTACCTGGTTCTTCTCAGCTCTGCAGGCACCGCTCGGTTTGGGGTTGGAGGTGGCCAGCGGGTTCAGAAGTCCCTGGGCGGAGGTGAGCAAACAACCAGCACAGTGACAACCTGCGTTTCTGTAAGGAACGGGGAGAAAAAAAGAGCTCCTGGGCTTGTCTTTCCCAGGGCTGACACCTCCATCTCCCAAACCCTTCTGGCAGCCGCATCCGGGCTCAGCAGTGCCAGCCTGGGCTGGGTACCAGAGCATCCCTCAATCTGTGGCTCCGTGACAAGCTGAGCCTTCCTGGGAGAGCACTCGGTCTGATAACAGTAGCTGCCATTAGGTGTCACAAGAGCATCAGGTCTTTGCTCTTCCTGGGAAGATGAGCAGTGGCGTGGGACAGGAGGGACGGGATGAGGAAGTGGCCCTTGGGGTGGCACCTCGGTGCCGGAGATGCCCCGGGCAGGTGAGATGAGCTCTGGCTGCTGCAAAGGGACTGCATGTCCTTCCGTGATGCCACTGTCATCCCTGCAGGTCACCATCCTTTGGCACCCAGCCGCTGCGCAGCTTTCCCCTTCCCCGTCACCTCTTGAGTCTCCTGCCCTGGTGCTGGGGACAGGCAGGAGGTGACAACAGGTTCCTGCTGTCCCACGCTTGGCCCTTCAATAACCCACTGCGTTTTATTGCACGAAAGCAAAAGCAGCGGCTGCTCTCGAGGAAGCAGCCGGCGCTGGTGCCTTGGCTCCTCCCTGCAGCCAGTGTCCTCCCAGTATCCTCCCAGTGCCCAGGAGAAGCCCAGGGCTGAGATATCTGTGAAAATGTAGCACGTTCCTCCCTGTTCAGGACGTATCCAGCCATGGAGGCTGCGAGGGCACAGCCGGGCGGGCTCTGGGTGCTCACCGACGGAGGGATGCTCTGGGGTTTGTCCCCTCCTGGGATCCCTTCTCTGTGCTTGCTCCCAGCAGGGTCCTGGCCCCACGCCACCTCTCAGCCCCCAGTGCCAGGGGCAGCTGCCACGCTCCGATAATCTTCTGGGAATTTGCAATTCTTCCCCCAAATGCCATTTCCCTCTTTAATTTTGCAACACGACCTGAAACAAAGCAGCATCCGAGGCTCAGCACCTCGATAAGGAGCCACTGGGAAAAGCTTTTCTCTCCTCTCCAACGCCAGGCACGAAGCTGCGGTGAACTGATAAAGCCGAAAACACCGGCTTCCCGGAGCGGGAGCCGCCTCAGGGAGCATCTCTCCCGCTTCCCTCCCGCCAGCTGGAGGGGACGGAGGTGGCCGAGCGGGAGAGCCCCGAGCGCTGGGCTGGGACGGCTTCCCAGCCCTGGGTGACCTTCCAGCATCACGTCATCTCTCTCCGCTCGGAGAGACTGAGTTCATGTCTGGCCTCCCCCGAGCTGGGGACTGACGCCGGGGTGATGGCCACCTCGGCAGCGCCAGCATCTTGGCCGGGTGCGCAGCCCGGGTGGGCTCTGCATCTCCCCTGGGCACCCCTGTGGGATGTAGCGGAGGTGTGCCGGGGTACCGCTCACCCCAAAACCCAGAGTGCAGGACGCGCAGCCTGGAGTCGCCGTCCCTGGGATGCTGTGCGAGGGGCTGGCGGCGTGGGGATGCCTTCCCCGTGACTCACAGCATTCCTCGCAGGTCAGCGGCGGCCGGAGGACACCCCGACAGCCCTCGCCGTCCCTGCCCTCTGCCTGAACTCCGCTGGCAAAGCAAACTTCCCCCTGCGCTGGACGCTGGGGGCTCCTCAGCCCCACGGCCGCACTGGGCAGGGGGGAGGCAGCAGGGTGCCCCCAGGGTGGCCCTGGGTGACGATGGAGCCGGGTGATGGAGAGCCCGTGTGGGTATTCACGCCGGCAAACCGTGTCCCTCTGCGACCTGCGGGTTTCCTCCTCTTCCGCCACCGGTTCTGCAGAACTCCGAAGAGGAAGGGGCTCCCCGATGTGGCCCCGGCCCCCGGCGTTTCCCAAGCCCTGCCTGGCTCTGTGCCTCGGTTTCCCTGTGCCGGGGCGAGGGGAAGCGGTGCCAACCCCTCTGATGCCACGCACGGAGGTGAGAGCGTTCCCATTGCTTCTTTACATACACCACCACCACCACCAGCCCCTTTTGGGCACTTCCCATCCTGTTTACTGCTCAGATTTCCCCCCACCTCAAATATTTCCCTTTGTGTCTCCAACTTGAGCCCTTTGAATCCACTCCTGGGGCCCCTCGGGGTGCTCGCCCTGGCACAACCCTGCACATCACTGCATCCCGCCGCCCTCAGCCATCCCAGCTCCGTGCCGTCCAGGTTTCGTGTCATGAGTGGGTCAGTTCTCTTCACTGACGCAGCACTCTTTCCTGACCAGGACCGGCGCAGGATGAGTGCAGAGGAGCAGAGCCCGTGGCAGCGAAGTGGCCCCGCAGCACATGAGCGCCCATCGTGGCCGTGGCCCGCCGGCTGCCCCGGCGCTCAGCACGCAGGAATGCCGTGAGTTTGCAAAGTGGTTTCAGCGAGACATTATCTAATGGAGGAGGAGGAGGAGGGCGGATTAAGCCAAACCCACAGCACCGGCTTTCAATTAAACCAGGCGAATTTACGGCTTCTCCTTCTGACACTGTAAACACACACTCCGAGTGGCCGACGGGGTCCCGACCCAGTATTTCCCCTTCGTGCCCTGGCAGGCGAAGGGAGCAGCGTCCCGCGGGTGCTCACCCCGTGGCACTGAGAAACCCTCTGGGCTTTGCATTATTTACCACCGTGCAAAGTGCAGGGAAATGTGGGTGATGCCGCAGTGGGCACCGCGCGCCGGAGCCTTCCCGCTCCGGGGACGCAGGCTGTGGAGACAGGGAAGGGATGGGGGAAGAGATGGGGAGCTGGGAGAGGAAAAGTCCCGGCAGCATCCACTGGATGAGAGAGATGCAGAGAGCCCCGGGGCTTTGGGTAATGCAGCAGCACCCTGGGGTGGAGGGTGCTGCGGTCCGACGGATGGGTGATGCTCAGCGTAGGCAGCCCTGGTGCCAGGCTCAGCCCTCCCTGGCTGCCCGACGGCCTCCCCCTCCTGCAGCACCTCCCCTCCGTGTCCCTGCTTCGGTCCTGCACATCCTGGTGCCTCAGTTTCCCCCCGGAGCAGGGAAGGGTGCAGACTTTCCGGGGGTGGCAGGAGAAGGGCGAGCCGGATGAGCCAAGAGAGGATCTCGCAACCAAGGCCGGGAGCATCCCGCCGGCACTGCGGACCGGGGCTGGGTGCGAGGTGCACCCACACGTGTGCCAGGACACGCCTGGTATCGCTGCCACCAGCCCAGCACTGCCCAGCCGCCTCCTCTGCCCGAGACAGGGGGGATGGCAGCAGCCCTGCTCCCCTTACTCCACAGCAACCGGGTCCGGTGGGACCAGGATGGTGCATTGTGCCACGCCGACCCCAGCACTGCCGGCCACCCAAGGCTGCCCGAGTCCCTTTGGCCACGGTGGAGGAGACCTTGGCATCACGCTGATGGGGAGATGAGGCTGCGGTACCCATGTCGGTGCCACAGAGAGCAGCGCAACCTCCCAGCCCCGCCGTGCCGCAGCAGCACCCGCACCCCAGATGCAGGCATCTGGCCAGGAGGGCGATGGAGGAGCCCGGCAAGGCTGCCGGGGTGACGTCCTGGCACCGCTGCTGACGTTTGATGGAGGGAAAAGCCCTCCCTAGAGCAAATAAGCAGCCGGGCTGTGCAAACCCGGCTCGGCGGGTGTCTCCGGGCAGGTATCTGGGTCCCATCTGGCCGCTGTTTACCTGCCCGCTGGAATCCACCCTGCAAACTTCCTCCTCGCACGGCCCAGATAAGGCAAAGGAGCCGCGCTCGGCCCTGCCCCGGCCTCGCAGGGAGGACCCTGGCACACTGGCCTCACCGCTGACCCCGAGCCGGGTGACCTGGGGAGATGGCGATCCCCTGGGGACACCCTAGTCCCTGCACAGGACAGTGCTGCGGGCAACAGAGTGCATCCCAAGGGGGTTTCAGGGGATCCGAGCACCCAGCACCCAGCCCCTGCGAGGTCCCCGAGCCCAGGGACGAACCCTGTTAGCACCAGCGCAGCACTGAGCCCCCCAGGAGCTGCAAACTGGTGTGCAGGGAGCAGGCAGCGCTGCTGGGTCCCCTTCCAGGAGGGTCTGGGCAGGTCATGGCATCCCCGTGGCTGCCTCAGTTTCTCCCTTGGCCGGGTTCGCCTGCCCCGCACGTCCCTCCCTGACCCGCGGCGGTGGCTTCTGCGGCATGCAGGGACCTGCCGCCACTCAGGGAGGGGACCGTGCCGGGTACGCGCCCGGCCATTACGCAGCCTGACTCAGGCAGGACCCTGCCTGCCATTCCCACTGCCGGCGGCTTCAAAAGCAGCCGGGATTGCTCAGCCCCTCCGTGCGAACAGGAGCCACCGGCTGCTCTGCCCCGGGCGCGGGGGGACCAAGAAGTCCCCAACGCACTCCCGTCCCATCCCACACCTTGCACTGAGGTCCTACATCCACCCCACGGGACAGGGGGACCAGCGGGTACCCGGCTGCGAGCGCAGCCCTGTGGTTCAGCCCCTGGGACCCACCAGCCTTTTCGTGGGTGCTGCCAAGGAGATGACGGACCCCCGCTTCTCCTCGCTCCCCCACTCCGAGGTTTGCAAAGGGGATTCTCCAGCACAGCCCTCGCTACTCCGGCAGCTGGATGGAGGGGGAGGGAGGCTGAGACCCGGCACACTTCATTACACCTTGCAGCGAAAGACATCCACGCTCTCGCTTTTCTTGCAAGCACCTGCGGTCTGCAGCACTTGGGGCTGTGTTTCCACCTCTATGGAGAGGGGGGAAACTGAGGCAGGGCAAGCAGGTGCCCAAAGGACGATGCAAGCCGGGCGGGAAGGATGGCAGCAGAGTGGGGAGTGAACCCAGCCCCACGCTTGCCAGAGTGTGTTGTGAAAGCAGCCGGTTATCAGAGCACCAGCGTCACGCTCGGAGCGAGTGGCTTCCAGGAAAGGAAGGAAGTGTGGGGTCACCCAGCCCCGCTGCCGCCCTTTTCCAGCAAACAGCCCGGGCGTGCTGATAACGCGGCCGTGCCACCAGCCGTGCAGGAATTCGGGGCCACCGGCCACACGCGCTGCCTGAAACATGAGATTTCCCCCCGTTTCCTCTCCCATAAAAGCCTGCCGCTGTGCCGGGGCAGCGACGGCCGGTACCGATGCCGCCCGGCTCTTGTGCGGGGTGCGGAGTGGCATCACGCATTGGCAATGCCCCAGTTCCACCCCAGTGCTTCTTACTGGTGGAAACTGGGAGTCACTGGGCTGGGTTTGCTCCTGGGCTGCGCTGGGGGGTGCTGGAAGGTGCTCGGGGATGTGTTTCCCGCTGGGCTGCCCTGGCACAAGGTGGGGAACTCCGGTGTAAGGTTGAACCAGGACACGGCAGGGCAGGGGGGTGTGATGGGGAGCTGCTGCTCCCGCACACCTGCGTCCTCTCCCACCACCTCCCACCGACACGGTCCCGGAGACCAGCAAACCAGCAGCATACTGGGCAGTCCCACCAAACTAACTGGAGCAGCATCGGGGCAGGATCCGACCCCCCTGCCACCATCCCGCCATGCAAAGTGCCCCAGGAGGGAGCAGGAACTGGAGCCTGGAGCCCGCCCCACCCCAATACTGAGAATAATTACATGATTATGAGATTTGGAAGCAAAGTGCAGATTAATCTCTGATCTCGTTAGTCCGTGTTTTACCATCTGCTTTGTACGGGCAGGAGAAGCCGTCACCCCACGGCGCAGCCCGGGAGAGGCGGTGGAAACCCCCAGGGAGAGCCAGAGTCCCATGGCACAGCAGGACCCGGGTGCATCAGGACCCGGGGGCTTTAGGAAAGGGGTGCTGCATGGGCACCTGGGGACATCAGGCCAAGCGGATGCCACCCAAGGCACCAGCTGTCACCCACGGCCACCCGCCCCGGCCCCGATTCCTGGAAGCCAGGCTGGATCCGGCTCGGTGCGGGGCAGGGCTGCGCCGGGACTCCTCCTTTGACCAACAAGGACAGGAGACGGCAGCAACGGTCCCGCGCTCCCCGGGGGCTGCCGGGAGGGAGATGCCACGGTTCAAACCACAGGGAGAGGTTTATTATAGTCCAGGTGGAATAAAGAGATGAAGGAATGGGACCAAGGACATGCAGGGGATCTGTGGCAGAGGAGGGGATGACCCCACATCTCCTGGGCTCCTCGGGGGTTTCCCCCATCTCCTCCACGCAGGGATTTTTTTTGCCAAGCAGGCAGGGAGGGTGAGAGCTGCTTTTTATTACGCTTTTCCCAAGAGACCTGCGCCTGCCCCAACTGCACTGGGGCTGCACCGAACCTCTGCGCTCAGCGAGGGGACAGCCCGGTCTGCAGCCTGCCCTCGTGGGGACGGGGCTGGGTTTCCACCGGGATTTCTCCCGGCTGCGGGCAGCACCCTGGCCGGGCTCCCTCCAGCACCCAGAGCCCCCCAGGGTGATGCTGGGGCAGTGACTGGTACCCAGGGACTTTGTGTCCCCAGTGGGGCTGAGCCACCAGCACCCAGAGGCAGCGCCTGCGTGTGGTGGGCATCACAGGGGATGATGCCCCTTGTCCCCCATCGCCCAGGGGTGCGGGAGGTCCCAGCGTCCCGCTGAGCTGCGCGAAGGGATGAAGGCCAAACCTAATTGCCCATCGCCGATGCCAGAGGTCGCCGCTGTGACCTGTCCATCCCATCTCCGCACCGTTCGCCCCATGTGGCAATTCAGCATCCTCCGGCTTGGAAACAGCGTCCCGGGAGCCTCCCCTCTTCCAACCGCAGACAAAACCCTCTCCCGCTCGCCCCACGCGCTCCCCGGCTGCATGTCGGCTAAAGGCCCGGGAAAAGATGAAAGGGATTTCCCGGCTGACCTCCTCACCCCACACTATTTGCACCTCCTTTCTCGCATGCAGACAGGCATTTTTCCCATGTTCAGGGGGTCAGAGCCCTCCCTGCACTCTCAGCCGGAGCAATGCCAGGAATGTACCTGGGAATAGGCAGGACTTTGCAGGGCGGAGGGGGAAGAAGAGAGCCGGGCACCCTCCGCTGCCCCATCGGCCACCAAAATCATTTTTATAACCTTCAGAAGGTGCTTTTCTCATGCAAACGCTCTGCAGAAAGAAACCCATTTTGCTGGGGCAGACTGGGGGTGCCCGGGCACCCTGACCCTTGGATGTAGCTGTATTTTGTGTCCTTTCCTGCAGGTGATGCCACCCAGGCATCACAGGTGCTGGTCACCTGGCCAGATCCTGAGTCCCCAGGTGCAGACTGGGGTCTCGCCTGGGCGCGGGGTCTCCCCCAGCATAGCCACCGGTGCAGGTGCATCCGCTCAGCCTCCTCTAAACAGCACTTGGGCTGATGCCATCCATATCTTCCCTGGCTTGCAAGCCATTTTTTGCCTTTTCATCCCCTTTTTGGGGTGGAATAAGCCCATGTCCCCCCTCCAGCCCCACAGGCGCTCCGTGGCCCCGCCGTGCCTCAGTTTCCCTGTGCTAAATCAGGGAGAACAGCCTGTCCCAAGCACACACCCCTGGAAGCGGAGCTTGGTTGCCCGCAGCACATGCTGGCATCTCTGCTGTCCCACGGCGGGCAGTGGGGTCATATCCTGCAGCATCCCTTGGGCCAACCCAGGGGCTGTCATATCAGAGACAGAGGATAACAGGGAATAACATAGGACAAACACGTTTCCCTCTCCTCCTCCCCACCTTGACCTTGCATCACCCAAAAAAGCCATAAAGGGGCAATGAAAATGAAGTGACCAGGGACAAATCCCACGTCTCGGCTCAGGAGGTGGTGGGACAATGCCAGGCGATGCCCAGGTCCGGCGGCTGCTCCCGTCACCCGGCAGGGTACAAACCCCGTGCCCAGGCATGGCATCCAGCCCGCGCTCCCTGCACAGAGCCCGGTGGCTCCGGCTGCTCCCTCTCCCTGCCCCTTTCCTGGGGCACCCAGGGGGTGGCACAAGCCCCCTCGGAGAAGCGGATTTTCCTGCCTGTGGGGTGATGACCTGGGAGTCTGCAACTCAGGGGGACGGGAGGGATGGGAAACCTCCAGGGGCCACGGGAGGACACGGCGGGGAAGCCAGACCGGGCACCCCAGGACATGCCACGCGTGCAGGGGACCGGCTGCTGGGACCTCGCTGCAGAGGGGAACCACACGGGGGCTGGGGGCAATCGCCCCGCTGTGTTTGCCGGGGACGGGACGCGGGCGATGCACGGCCTGGGGTCCCCACCGTCACCCCGATACCTCCCTCTTCCCCCTCTTGCTCTGCAAGAGGCTTTGCTTGTAAACAGCAGCCCCTGGGTAACACTTTTAATCCCTCGCCTCTTGGCTATTATTCATCCCCGGCTAACCTTAAAGCCTCCCCCTTTTTCTCTGCGAGGCACCCCCAGAGCAGAGGAAATTCCTCAGCCCTGACGTGATGTGAAACACGAGCGGCTTCGGCCCCAGCCGCCCCCTTCCCTGCCCCAACCTCGCCNCCCCCCCCCCCCCCCCCCCCCCCCCCTCTTCCCCCTTTTTTTTTTTTCCCCAACCACCCTTTTCTGCTTTAGACATTGTAACCCGAGAGGCTGGAAATGCAGCTCCTTTCATCTTCCATTTCCCACATCCTGAGAGTCTGGGGAGAAGGAGCCCACCCAGCTGAAGGAATCCCAAATATGTGGCTCCCTCCACCTCCCCGATCCCCTCCGCCGCCCCCCGTGCGGCTCCATTCACAAAGCAGATTAGCCATGCTGCCGCCTCCGCGCACACCTCTCCCAAAAAGCCCGCGCTTAAAAGCCAACATACAAAAAAAAAACCAAAAACCAAAACAAAACGAATTAAATCAATAAGAAGAAATCCCCACGTCTTCTCCCGGGCTGCAAGATGGGTCCCGGCATCTCCTCTCCCGCTCGCAGGTCCCATCATCTCACCAAGATTGACACCCAAAGGCCCAGGGCCGGGTGCTGCCTTAGAGGGGTTTTGGGGTGCCCCAGGACACCAGCGAGGACCTTTCTCCTCCCTCTCCTTGGGTGACTCCAGCCCCAGGATGGGACGTGCCGCTCCCCAGCTGTCACCGCTGCCTTGGGGTCTCAACTGGGCATCCCAGGAACCCAAAGGATGGGGAGAGAATAGGAAGCAGCACCCGGTCAGCACCCTGTGGCTGCGCTGGCTCCTGGCATCCATGACCTCAACCCACATCTGGGGGGAGCGCAGCACCTCTGCAGCCCCCCCAG
>RSEF01000026.1:210947-232789 GCA_003993805.1 Himantopus leucocephalus | reverse complement strand
CAGGATTGTCCCCTCATCTGTAGGGCAGGGCAGGCCGTGTGGGGGTCCCTGTGTGCACCGTCCGCCCCATGGGAAGCAGGGTGGAGTGGGTCAGGGCTTTGAAGGTCCTCCTGGGGTGGCCTCGGAGCCAGGGCTGTACCATCCTCCTTTCCACAGACACTGAAGAAACCTCATCCATTCCCGAAGCCCTTAGAGGTATCGCCTTGGGTGGCAGCAGCTCTGACCCAAACAGGTGCCACTGCCAATGCATGTGCCCCCCCCCCGTTATCCTTTCCTATGTGGGGTGTCACTCCTGGTCCACCTCTAGTCGATACGAGGGGCTGTGGGGGCTCTCTGTGTGCACTTCCCCTGCTTTGGTTGCTCTGTGATGTCCTGGCTCCTGTCGAGGCACCCAGACTCACCCAGGGCTGGGAGAAACAAGTGAAATGTCTGATTCAAGTGGTGTTTGGGAAGACAAGGCTGCTGGTGGTGACAGAGATGCTTCCTACAAGACCTTGGGAGCAAGGCTCCCATGGGGAGAGGACACCCACCTCTTTGGGGAGGCTCTCACAAGTGCTGTTCTTGTCTGGTGCTCCTCACGTTTGCCTTATCTGAACCCTGCCCTTCCCCTCCTGGTGTGCAGATGAAGTCTGAAATGCTTAGTTGGCTTTAAATCCTGCTAGGCCAGTTAAATCTCTTTCTAATGTGCTTTCACTCAATTCTTTGTCGCTGCGCCGGCTCCCTCAGGTTGGTGGGACAATCCAGGTCTGTGGCAAGCAAAGGCAAAGCAACGAGCGCTGTGCGTTCCTCCTCTTCTGCTCGTGGGGGAAGAAAACGCTGTGCTCTCCCTGGGTCATTTTGTCTCCCGATTGCTCCCATCCCTTACCCGGAGGTCACAGCCGTGCTTCCAGCTGGTGGTCTTAGAGAGCATCTCTCTTCTGCAGTGGGTGACTTCAAGCGTCAGCTTGGAAAGCTCAAACCAGGTGAACCGGTCTGGGAGGCAGCCGGTCCTGCCTGACAATACACTCCAACGTCAAGTTTTTGGCAAAGTTCTCCCTTGCTCCTAACCGGCTGCTTGGCAGATATCCTGCTGTCCAGGAGCCTTGTTACCGCCTCCAAACACCCTGCCTGCCAGTCCTTTCCAGGGATGGTTACCGACGGGTCTTGGGCAACACAGCCACGAAAGGTGGAGGTGGGACGTGCTGCATCCACGGTCGCTAGACACGAAGCTCCCCTTTTTCTTTTTTGTCTGAGCTTTGAGAGATCTTCCCGTACAGATTCTTGGCTCTCTCCTTTCTTTGCCCTGACAAGCTGGCAGAGGGAGGCTTTGTAAAGATTTGGAGACTCTGTTAGTTTCCTTTTCCATGACACTTTGTGGATTTGGTCGCTAAGTCTTATTAGCTTTTAGTTGGTGTTTTTCCCCTGTAGACTTACGCTGGTAGAACTAGTAAATGTTTCGTGTTTCCGATACTGCCCTGTGATTTTTGCATTGGGAATTCTCACTCCAGTAATTTTCTGGGGATGCCGTGGCAGGTTGGTCTAGTGTGTTACCCTGTGCAATGGGTTGTTTATTTCCTGCTCATTAGGGAGATGGGCAGCCAGGCTGCAGTGCGGGGGTATTTAAATGCTGTTTTAAATAGGGAGAAACAGAATCTGCTAGGAACAAATGTGTTCTGTGTCTGAAGTGGCACTGAGGTTTCATGGATGTGCTTTCTGCTGCGGTGTCAATAACACACACCCTGCGATGATCTCCTTGTGAGCAGTGTAACGCAGATACCACAGCCGTTGTACGAGATGCTGTCAGTCACCGCCCCGTACCAGACAGTGAACATAGGGGTAACAAGAAATGCCTGTCCCAAAGAGCTTAAACTGAGACAGGACAGGGGACTCCTTCAGGCAGTTTGGGAGCACGGAGTCAGCTTAGGTCTCAGCTCTTGACCCAGTGGTGTGTTTGCTGAGGAGCAGTGACTGCCCGGAGCTTTCTGTCCATGGAAAGTCAGGAGAAGATGACTTCAGTCAGTGAGTTAAGTTTGGAGATAGCAGATTCATCTGGCCAAGCTGCATCAGGGAAAACCAGGCAAGAGTGAGGAAATGAACTTACTGAGCATCACTTAGTGGTATTGCTCCCCTGCCTCAGTTTTCTCGGTAGGATGTGCTCATGCATCTTTGTGCGGAGCTGTAGGATCTGCTGGGAGTCAGCTACAGGCATGTGAGCTGAAGGAGGGGGATCAGTCATCGAGGGTACCACACACGTTACAGCACAAACTTGCTGTCTGGCAGTTGTGCATGTGCTTGTGTATCTTAGAAGTCACCTGTTGCACACCTCGCAGCATTTGCACTCCTCCTGTCCAGACTGTTGCACCTTCTGCACAGGTGTATAGGGCAGAGAATCGGCAAAGATGGGACAAACATTGGGATAACCTGCTTCATGCAGCGGTTTGAGCTCACCGATGCAGGATGGTGGTGTTCAGCCCTGCCTCTGTAGCCTGCTGGAAACGAGACTGTCATCTTCAGCCGCTTGTGTGGGAGCACAGGCTGATGGGCTCCGCAATTAGATCAGCTCGGGATGCTTTGTTTGGGGGAGCCCGGGTTCAAATTCTTTAAAAAGAGCTGCTTGGCAGGTGGGACCCTCTGCCGTTGTATCAGCCGTTAGCCAGTGAAGGCATCAGCCGATTGCTTCAGAGCCCCAGGAAAGGGTTTCCTCACCCAGAGCTGGCTGCCACATCCCCTCCTCTATCTCTAACACACATCATTTGTTTGGCTTGCGAAGTTCAGGCCTTTGCACGTGAATCAAAGCGGTCACCCATTGGCAACGCGTGGATCCCTGCGCAGAGAGGAGCAGCGCTATGACTGCTGTCACGAGACGGTGTGAGCTTGGTGCTGGTATCAGAGAGGCTCTGCCGGCTCCTCTTCTGCAAGGAGCTGCCATGAGTCACTGGGAAGCAGCGCTGATCTAGAGGGGTTGTTTTTCTTACTCCTGATAATCTGCTTGCTATGCCCACCCACGGGGGTGCCTCCGCTTAATAGCTGTCCTGACTTCTAGATGCTAATTAGTCAGCAAACTCTTTCCTAGGCTTGATCGCTGGTGGGTAAACACAGTGAGCCTTTTCAGCGCTCCTAGCCACACGGGGTGGCTGCTCCAGCAGCGAGCCCACCCCTCTCAGGGCTTCACTATCAGGATCTCTCTGTGCTGTGGTTGTTTCCAGCCTCTGTCCTGGATCTCTGCATCTCTCCCCTGCCAGCTGGGTCTGTTGCTGCCGCCTCCCCAGCATCAACTGGTTCCCAGTGTGCTTTCCAGCTGCACCAGGCTGCCGTCCCCCTCCTACACGCCTGGGCTCTGCTCGTTTTACTGCCGGGCACCATCTGCAGCTCCTGGAAACCAAGCCAGCTCTGTTGACCCAAGAGGAGCCTGTCCCTTGTGTGCTAGCTCTGAATGGGCCCTTGTCTGTGCTGTGGGATGCAGGACCGTGCTGTGTACCAGGGGATGGGGAGGACGTGTTTTTCCAGAGATGTTTTTTCAGGGTGGGGTGGCTGTGAATAGTTACCCGCATGGAGGTAGTAACTCAGGATCCCCATCTCGTTTCCAGAGCCTGTAAAACTGGTGATGAGCGCTCATCTAGTAGCTCCTCTCCAGGGTGATGCTGCCCATGTAGTGCCTGCAGCCCTCGGGCTCCCTGTCCCACTCCAGAGGGAGGCGAGCCAAGGGACTGAGATGTGGTGGCTCATTTCAGGCCACATAGGAAGCAGTTGATTAAGCCAAGATTTGGACCCAAGTCAAACTGTGTGCTGTACCAGAGGCAGCTTTGCTGTGGCATTGGCTATGAGCTTGAGAGCCAGCGTGGGGTTCAAACCCTCAAGTGGATTGCGGAGAGTCCTTCCCTGTCCCGCCAGGCTCAGAAACGTGAATTCCCTAAGCTGGAAATCCCCTTGATGGAAAAGAGAATGAACATCAGCGTGTAAGGCAGGGGCACTGAGACATGTGGTCACTCAGAGTGAATCAGTGGTGCAGAAAAGAGGCAGTCTCCAGCCTGAGCTGGGATTTGGGATCTGCTAAGAGTTTAAACAAGGCTTCTCTTTGCTGCTGCAAAGAACAAATCTTCATCTGAATGTGGCACTTTGGATCTAAGGCTTTGAAGACGGAAGGTTATTGAAGTTGCTTTTGGTCTGTATTCAGCTTCCGACAGCACGCAAGAAGTGTGGCCCCAGTCTAGGCTGAGGAGATTATTTGTGGGTGCTCTGTGGCTTTTTGCACTGTCTTCCTTTTTTTCTATCCTCTTCCTGCAGCATTCAACCTGTCTACGGAGCACAGCATCCTCCACTGGATCCCCGGCTCACCAAAAAGTAAGTGTTTATCTTCTGGAGATGCAGGCCATGAGGCTTTGCAGGCTTTTGGCTCAGTCCTGCAGTAGGTGGAGGTCTCCGGCATCCTCTGGCACTGTGATGTTCCAGCAGAGAAGGGCAGCAGTGGCGTGCAGTGCTGTCTTGAGCTGTGCGAAAGCTTGCAGGGAAAGCTTATCTGCTGGCTCCCTTTATGGCCAGAAATCCATATTGTACCGGCCACACAAAAGGTGTATTTTTTGGCAATGGTGTCTGAGCCCTCTGCTCCCTTTTGGAGACAGAATAGTTAAGGGAAGGGTAGTA
This sequence comes from Himantopus leucocephalus, assembly GCA_003993805.1. Taxonomy (NCBI): domain Eukaryota; kingdom Metazoa; phylum Chordata; class Aves; order Charadriiformes; family Recurvirostridae; genus Himantopus; species Himantopus leucocephalus. Next base: position 228,169 of record RSEF01000026.1, on the reverse strand, counting down.
AGTAAAGGTGCCCGGCAGCCGCGAGTGTGCGGAATGGCAGCACCCTTCCCGGCAGGAAAAGGCAGAGCTGATCTGAATTGCCTCCTTGTCTCTGTCTCACGCTGTGTAGCAGTGAAGGTTTCCCCTTTTCTGTGACGCTTCAGGTGGTGGACTTTGACTCCTGTAGCTTAAGGGTAAATGCGAAGGCTCCTCCTGCGCCTGAGAAAAGAACCAGGCTGGTCTGTCTGCTGGGAGCCATCGCAGCTGTATCAGGAGTGTTCACGAGCACAGACCGGCTCCATCTAACCTCTGACATGCCTCTCCCCAGGTCGCAAGGCTTTTTTTTTTTTGGGGGTGTTAATCTACCAGTTTTCTCTAGGGTGGGGGTAGGCAGAGCTGGAGGAATTGTATACCTCTCCTTCCCTTTGCCCTTCTGAGCTGGGAATCCTGGCGCCTCTCCAGCTGTCGGCTGGCACTGTGGCCTCCGTGCCCTGCCGTCATACCAGCTCGGGCTCTGCCTCCCGCCAGCGGGCAGCCCGGAGAGACTTAACACAGTCCTTGGGTTTGGGAGGAGGAACGGGGGAAACTGGAAAAAGGGACTGGCTGATTGGAGTGAGGACGTAGGGAAGGGAAGAAAATGGACTCCGTCTGACAGCATTGCTCTGATTCTGTTTCTCTCTGGCTCCCAGCTTCATCAAGGACCGCTCCAAGGCCAGTGCGCTGCCTATGAAAAGCAAGAAGGCCTCCAGCTTTCACGAGTTTGCCCGTAACACCAGTGATGCCTGGGACATCGGTGATGACGAAGATGAGGACTTCTCTTCCTCCTCCTCTTCTTTGCAAACTCTGAACTCTAAAGTGGCCAAGGCCACGGCAGCCCAGGTTCTGGAGAACCACAGCAAGCTGCGGGCGAAACCCGAGCGGGCCCAGTCCGCTCTCAGCGACATGCCCACCAACTGCAAGGTCATCAAGTCCAGCAGCGAAGCCCAGCTCTCCAGGACATCTGGTAAGAGCCGTCTTCATGAGCAGCCTCCTGCTCCGGTGCTCTCCTGGTTGACTGCTGAACTTGGCCGCTTGCTTGCTACTCACATGTTATGAGAGGCTGTGGCACAGCCCGTAAGCCCAACAGAGGCTTTCACCTCCTTGTAGTATCCTGCATTCCAAGGAGCCATTTTTGGAGTCCTGGCCTTAATGCTTCAGTCTCCTCTGCTGCTCAGTATCCTGCATACAGGCACGTCTGTCCCAGAGGATCCCATGTTCTCGGTGCTAAGGGATTTTGGAGAGATATTTAAGTTCTTGCTCGGGATTGCTCACCTTCTGCTTCCGTTGTGGCCCTGTGTGCTGCTCTTGGCAAAGGTCTGGATGAGGCCCCATAGAGCCCAGATCGGTCCAGCTTGGGCAGGGAACTGGGCAGCATCGGCCCCTGCTCACTCTGCCTTGTCGCAGGCAGACGGCTCTCTGTGCTCTGAAAGTAACCCAGCAGGTCCCTGCTGCCAGCAGGTGGCATTGGCAGCCTGTCTCCTCCTCCTCTCTCTGTGCTGGCAATTAGCTTGATCACTGTTTAGATCAGAGACGAGCAGGGCGGATCTGAAGGTCAGTTCCTCTGGGATTCTTACGGGCTCCTTCTATCTCGTCTCCTGTATCCTTCTGCCCATGGCTTCCCATGTTAGGGGAGAGGTCCGATCCCCTGGCAGCCAGGTGTCTGGATGCAGGAGGAAGAAAGGGAAGGAGAAACAGGGGGAAGTGATGGAAGAGCCATGACAGATGCCTGTGAACCAGCTGATCCCTCAGAGTGGGCCCGCGATGCTCTATTTGCTGGGGATGGGGAAGAGAAGGGGGAAATCTGCAGTGGCGTGTCTCTGACAGTGGCCAGAGGAGCGAGGTAGGGTTGGAGAGGTGCAGTCTCCTTCCCCGCCTCACCGCAGCATCTGCTCCTTGCAGAGGAGGCCTGTGTGCGGACCACCCTTCAGAAGCAGCAGTCCCTTCCCCTTCGGCCCGTCATTCCACTCGTCGCCCGAATCTCTGACCAAAATGCTTCGGGTGCTCCCCCCATGACGGTGAGGGAGAAAACCCGCCTGGAAAAGTTTCGGCAGCTCCTTTCCAGCCACAACACGGACCTGGGTGAGTGTGGCAAAATGGGGGTGCCTGCGGGTGGGAAGGGGAAGGCAGAGGGGGCCTGCTGCCTGCTTCAGGTCTGCTCCAGGGTGGACAAAATGACTACCTGCAGTTAATCCAAGTGGGATAGTTGCACAAACAGCTGTTTTGGCAGATGATTATGTCCTTCACCAGTTGCCTGTCCCTTTCCAGTCTTTCTCCTTCTCGCAAATGATGGTTGTGATCACTGGGGGCTGTTGGGCTCTGCATGAGAACAGAGGCTCTGGTGCGTTGGAGCCCCTGCAGCCACCAGTCCTGTGCCCAGGCTGAGCTGGAAGCATCTCTGCTCCCCTTGCCGCAGACCCACATCCCCAGTCATTGCAAATGTGGAGCCTTCCTGGAGGCTCAGTGTCTCCAGAGCCTGCAGGAGCAGACTGGGCTTTCCTCTCCTTCTAGGTGTAGTGGTTCCTGGACGTGCCTAGGATCTAATCCATTGCCACCACTGTCCGTTTGCAGATGAGCTGAGGAAATGCAGCTGGCCTGGTGTGCCCAGAGAGGTCCGGCCCGTGACGTGGCGTCTCCTCTCAGTGAGTACTTGGAGCTGTCACACAGGAGTTTGGGGGGAATGTCCTGAGCCAGGGACATGCACTCCTAGACCTCCGTGTGTCCCATAATCGGGTTTGCTCGTGTTCTGTCTGTGCCCGCCCTACGGGTGAGCTGTAGGGTTGTTTGTTTTGGGTTTTTTTTTTTGCTTGGGGAGTGTAATTGCTGCTTCCTCTTTGAGCACAAAGCCCAAACTAGTGCGGGGAACATGTGGTTTGCTCTGTTTTGGGAAACTGAATCCCATGAAGTTGGGTTGCCCCAAGATCAGAAAAGGCATCGGAGGCTGGAAAAGCCAAAACCTGTGAAAGCTCTTTCCTCAGCTCCCGAGTCTCTGCCTCATGCTTCCAGATGCGCAAGCTGCCTGGCAGGATTTCAGGGGATGGTTTGTGGTGAGGGAGGAGGATCTGCCCTGACATGGGTTTTCCTGCTGCAGGGTTATCTCCCTGCAAACATGGAGCGGCGAAAGCTGACTTTGCAGCGTAAGCGGGAGGAGTACTTTGGCTTCATCCAGCAGTATTACGATTCCCGGAATGAGGAGCACCATCAAGACACCTACCGACAGGTATGAGCCCTCTGCCTGTTGCCTGGCTTTCCTGCCTTGGTGTATCCCTTTCCTCCCTCTTGCATTTGGGGCCGTGCTAGGAATTCCTCTAGCTAGAACTATTAGGAGTCTTCTCGTTGGGGACAGGGCACCATGTTTCTGTCTTCTTAAGGGTATTAGTTCAAGGCTTCCCTAACTTGATCTAATAACTGGATTTCAGACCCCAGCTCTGGTCACCTGCCCACACCTGAGCAGAGTAGACTGGAAATAAAACTGGAGATGGTTTTCTCAGCACGGCTGCCGTCTGTGCTTGTCACCAAGTGTAACTCTCGCTTGCGGGGGGACACTGAGGGATGGATTCCTCTCTGTGAACCTGTGATGAGTTATTTTGCCCCTGAAACAACTGATTTGTGTAACCCACCCTCTCTTCCAGATCCACATTGACATTCCAAGGACCAACCCCCTCATCCCCCTCTTCCAGCAGCCGCTCGTCCAGGAGGTAAGGAGGAGGGAAGCTGCTACCCCATGTTTGCCTTGGGGCGTGTGTGTGTGGAGTTAGACCAGCGCTGCCAATAGCGAGTTAGCTTTGCAGGGAAACTTCCCTGCCTGACAGCTCCTGATGTAAATACCTGCTGAAACTGTCTGGTTGGTCTTGTCCTACGTTTTTGAAAGACATTGTATTTGGAGCTCAGGCATTATGAGATCAGCTCCTTTGTGGCGAGAGGTAGCCAAGAGTTGATAGAAGACCTGAAGCTTTTGTTTTGAAACAATTTCGAGGCATTTGAACGAGAACAGGAGATCAGTTCTGTTTTGTTACAAAACCTCTTCTGTGTGAAGCAGTATGTGAGAGAGACAGGCAGGGACGGGTTTGAGGAGGTGGCCAGGAGGTGTGAACATCTGTCCTCTGTAGAAACAAGCTCAGCGTGTGTATGTGATGTGTCAGAGCATGGTGTCCTGGGGCTGGAGCAGTCTGGAAATAACACATTGGTTGTTGGGGGGAGACTGCTCTGTTGGGAACTCTCCTGATCTGTGATGTTTTGCTGGGAGTGCCGTGCTGGTGGCTGATGCTCGATGGTTAAAGAGCCCAGATAACAGCTTTAGCTGTCCATGTGGTGTTCAGCAAGGCATGCAGCCCGGGCCTATGGGTGGAAGGGTCTTAAGCCACCTGGATCTTGAAAAGTTGGGTCTGCGTTTCTTCAAGGGGAGGCTTTGATGAGGAGCCTGGGCTGCCTTGTTCCGTGAAGTGTGGGCTGGCCTGTGTGGGGGATCTGTAGATCGTACAGGAGTCTCTCCTAGGACTCGTATGCTGCTTATCTTACCCGTATTGCTGCAGAAGAGCCTGTCAGCGCATGATCTCTGCTCCCTGAGCTTAGCAGTTATGCTTTTCTGCCTTTCCTTTTTGCACGGCTAATGCAGGTACCTGCTTTCCCTCATTCTTCCCTAGATCTTTGAAAGAATCCTGTTTATCTGGGCCATCCGACACCCAGCCAGCGGCTATGTACAGGGAATCAATGACCTGGTCACTCCGTTCTTTGTTGTGTTCCTCTCTGAGTATGTTGGTAAGTGACATTTGCTGCTTGAAGCATGGTGCTGCCTCTCTACCACGGATGTTTGAAATGGTGTGAAGTGCTGGCATCAGGAAAGCTTGCCTTTCTGGAGGGGATGATGAGTTTTTCCTTCAGCGCCTGTGCCAGGCTGGAGATGCATCTTGACCTCTTACTGGATCCTTGCTGCCTGGTTGAATTGACTTCAGCTTCACAGCCTTGCTGAGCTCCACCGAAGTTGAAGTGCTAAGGGTGGATTTGCATTTCAGTGTACTTAACTTGGAGGAGAATGGGATCTTTTAGGTGTTGAGGGAGTGTAGGCAAAGCCCTGATATGCAGAGTTGGGAGAGGGGAGGGTCTTGCTGTCAAAGCTTGGGCTTGGAGCTAGTTCTTGCTCTAGGAGGAATGAGTGAAGTATAAAGAGACCCTGCCGAGAATGTAAATAAACTATTTAAATAAAGATTCCTGTCCTGTGCTGCTAGTACAGGTGTGTTTATCAAGCTGAGAGTTTCAGGAAGCAAATTGACTTCTCCCTGCTGCTTTTGGCTTTCATGTCAGCCAGTTGCTTTTAGCTAGAGATCAAGTCACTTCCACCCATAGCATTTTTATTCTTTCTCCAGCTCTAGCTGTGTTTTGGGGTTGACATTAATGCTGAGATGCTGTAATCCCTACGCCTAAAGGCTCTTAGTTTTCACTGTAAAGAGAAGGAGAAAGGAATTTATAAGACTCTATTAATGACAGAGAAATACTGTTGAACAAATGTTTTTAAGGTCTGATCCAAAGCTTGGTGAGGTCAGTGGAAACCTACTATCTAGCTAAGGCTTTGAAACTAGTACTGATCTGCCTCTTCTGAGGATGTTGCAAAGAGGTACGCCACCTCAGTTTCCACTGCCGTAGCCGGTGTGGTCAGGATTGATCCCTAGGAAGTGCTGTAGCTCCTCACAGCCTGAAGGAGAAGGCACAAAATGTGGCTTTGCTACCAGCTGGAGTGAATTCCCTTTCCTGGGAGGTCAAGAGCCTGTTAAGTGAGGTCTGAGCAGGTTCCCTTGGAGTGGCTTCTCCTGTGCCTTATTGCTTGAGGAGTGTTGATGGCACTTAGTCTGGACAGAGACTGGTTGCTCAGGATTGATTTATTGGGTTAGAAGCGGAGCTGTGCACAAAATGAGTTATCTATGCAAGAAGGGAGCTGGTCTGAAGCATCAGAGCTGCCTGCAGGTACCTGGTGTGGCTTCTTGCAGTCCTGTACCGTGTTGGGTGTCGGGGCTCGACTCTCTGCATGTGGCTACAGAGTCCATGCTGCATTGGACCTGTCTGTCTCTCACTGGCGCTGTGCTTATCACCATTTTCCAGGGCTGTTTTCTCTTCCAGCTGAAGACCTTCTTTCTCTGAATGTGGCCTTCCTGTTCCCAGCTATTTCTGAAACTTGTGTTGCAGGGGGGGAAAAAAAAAAGACAAATCTCTGCATGAGACCCGTTGAGTTGAATTTGGCCGAGCAGCATCACACATCCCCTTCTGTCCCCAGGGCCTGGGATTCAAAGGCAACCTTTAGGTCACAAGCTGTCTCTGTGGCTACCTCCTCCCTGGTCTGGCTGTCCAGGAGATTAAGGACAAGATCAGTAATTGCCTTGAATGTACGTGGGAAAGAACTGGCAGTGCTCAGTGTGGCATAAGCCCTTTTGCAACAGGATTTGAGTCGCTGGTTTGGAGCATTGGCTCTTCTCTACAGCTGCCTTTGCTGACAGGCGCCTGAAGAGCTGGTGCTGGGCAGGGCAGGTCTGGAGGCTCTCCATGCTGGATCACTGATTCTCAGGATCCCCGGATTAGCCAAGTCTGCACTGCACCCGAGTCCTTGCAGCAGGAGAACCAAAAGAGGCCTTGCACAGTTTAGTAATCCTTGCACAGCACATGGCAAGGGACAACTCGCCTTTCCGTGGGGAATCTCTTGTTCAAAGAAAATTCTGCTTGTATTCTTCAAGCTCTATCCCCCCTGGGAAAGGGGATGACCTGAATGGCTCAGGCAGCCCCTGCCCACAGAGCCACGGAAGGCTCATAAATCTGTGTGTCATCTGAGGGTGCTTCCACATTCAAAGGTGTGTGTACCACTGGCCTGGAAAAGTTTCCTTTGCCTTTCCTTGAAAGGTGGCTCCGGGAAGGTGACACCAGCACTGGCTCCATCCTCAAACCCCTTGGATTTGCTGCCCCTACTCTCCTTTCAGAGCAGGGTTTTGTTGACTGCAAGATGCTAGAAGGGACCCACTTTGCTGCCAGCTGGCTCTTCTGCTTAGTTGCCCACCGTCTTCCCTGGGATATTTCTCTTGGAGCCTTTGAAGGGCTGCTTCCCGCAGCAGCTGTCTCGGCAGGACCATCGCAGCTCTCCGGGGACCGTGGGGTGCGTGTGTGATTCGGAGCTGACAGGCGGAGGTGGGAGTTCACAAGCTGTTGGCTTTGGTTAGCTGTTCAGCACGCAGCCAGCCTGACACGCTGGTCTTCTGCTGTTTGATCTAGTGGCTGCTCACATCGCAGTCTCGCCTCTGATAACAGGCTGGTCCCCGTCTCCAAGTTCACTGTAGACTTCTAACCCCTCATCCCATGCTTTGGGCAGGCGTTGCCTTTGCAGACAACAAATCAACAATTAAAATCTCCTTGGTGCTCATCAGCTGATTAATGTGTCTGGTTGATGGTGTCTCCATTATTTATCAGTTACTAGACCACAGCTGAAAACATCCTTCAGAGGGCTTGACTGGCTTCCCACCGAGGGCTAGAGCGTGTCCCTGGGGAAAATGTGAGTGGTTTGGGTAGGGGATGGTCTGTAGCTTATCAAACACATTCAGGGACCAATTTGGCAGCTTCCTTTCATTGAAGTTGACATGAGCAACAGTCAGCAGTAACCCAGGAAGCTCCCAGGCCTTTGTGTGCAGAGGGATTAGACGCAGTGTGCTCGGGGTAGTAGTTAAAGCAGTTTGGCTGGATTTGGGAGCAGGGCCGTGCTGCTGTGTCTCTGACTTGGTGGCTTTCCATCCTCACTATAGAAGGTGTGGGGAGGAAGGGCGCGTGCCTGCCTGGCTTCTGAAGGAGGTAAACAGATCAGTGAGTGGAAAACATTTGCAGGAAGCTCTTTGCTTTGGATGCTTAGGGAACTTGATGAGCCCGTTATTAACTTGCATCTCCCTGCCTGGCTGAAAGGGTCCCACTGGTATTGCTTCCTTCTTCTTTCCAAGCACTGCCTTGAATCCAGTGTGTGTACCCCTTTGACCAGCTTCAGAATATACCAGTTAGGTTGAAGCAGGGAGAAGCAGCTCTTCCCCAGAGCTTCCGCTCCCCATGTCTGAACTCCCCTGCCCATTGTCCAGTGCCAGTTGGACCCGTTGCTTTTCCTGTACTTGCACCTAGTCTGGATGCAAAACTCCTCGTGCTCCTTCCAGGTGCTATGCCGACTGCTGTGAGCGCTTGGCAGATGGGATAGATTTAACTGCTGTGTTTTCCCCTTTCCCCCAGCATGGCAAGCTGCCTCACCTTCTCCTGTGATGCTCTACCTGCCTCCTGTGTGAACACGGCTGCCTCAGCTACTTGTCGGCAAGCATGGGCGCTTTGGGCCCCTGCCACTGGCAGCTCCGTAGCTATTCCTCCTCTCGGCTGATCGATGGCTTCTGCTGCAGATTGCTGAGCGCTGCTTGTTTTCAGCTGGTGCTGCCGTGAGGAATAGCTCGAGGGAGGTGTCGAGGCTGCAGGAGCAGCTGAGCCTGCTGCTGCTGCCCTCCGGATGGGATGAGCGCAGGCTGCCAGTGCCGCTGGAGGGACAGAGTTTGAACAGTGAGGATTGGAGAGAGACAGCCTGACATCCAAGGAATTGGGGCAGGGATGACACCTCGGCCGGAGGAAACCATATGCCCTTTTTTCCCTGGTGATCAGAGAGAGCACGGGGATGCTGAGCTGTTAGTCCTGCTAAAACTGTCTCCCAGCTCAGGTCCCGCGGCCCCTCCTGCTGCACTGAATCACTCCCAGCTCTCATGGCTTGTGTTTGCATTTAAAATGGCAATAACAGAGCTCAGAAATGAGTTCAGCACCCCCAGGTAGTGTCGGTGCTGGCCCCTGCACCCTCTCCCAGTGCATGACACCACTTCCATCCCCGATTCAAGACCTCGCATAAGGGGTTGTCCTGGCTTTGGGACCTGTTTTGCATTTCACCAGGTCTGTAGAGGGGAGCAGTGCCATGGGAAGTATTGATCTTGCTTGTTCCTAACTGGCTTTGTTACTAAATCCTAATCATGGTTAAATTAAGACTCTGTTTCCCTGTGAGCAGGAGCAGAAGTGGAGTTTGGATGAAGGGAAGGGGAGCCTTGTACCTGGGTGTTACTGTGGCTGACCCAGCTCAGGCTGTAACATCAGTCTTGTTTCGAACTCTGTTTTTTTTCTCTGGACCTGTCACTCACTGCGTGCGGTGCAGAGTTGCCTGTTACTGTGCTGAGCTGTGAGCTGAGACGGGGTTTAACTGTTCTCCAGGCATCTAGTCCTGCACTGAGCCCCAGCTGCCAGAACATGGGGAGTCATTAAAGCTCCTTGACAGAAAGCAGGGCTGTGGGATGCTGGAGCCCCGGCTCCTCTGATCTGCTCCAAGCTATGCCCTGCCTGGCATTTGAGGCAAGGCTATGAGTGGGACTGTGATGCCCCTTCTCCTGTGTCCGCCCTGAGCCCTGTTGAAATGTCACTCAGGAGCTTTGCCTTCCCCGAGCCCCAGCTGCCCTTGGGCACGCTGTGACACTGGCAGCGCTGTCCTGGCTGCCCCCAGCCCAGCCGCAGGCGGCTGTCGCTGTGCCGCTGGCTCCTTTTCAGTCCCTGTCGGAGCCATATGTTGAGTATCTCACTCCTTTCCACAGAGCCCCTTTAATGATGCTGCTGAGCAGATGTTTGTGCTGAGCCACACACTCCAGAGACCTGGGTGTTTTGGTTTTTTTCGTTTTTTTTTCAAAGCTTCTTGCAATGCGTGTTGGCTCACGCTGGGAATCTCCTACCACTGTTTTGCCTTGACACCGGGGTGCTGGCAGGGTTGCTCCTCTTGTCCCCATACTGGTGCAGGCAGCAGGGTGTTCCCCGTCACCTGGACAGGTCACCACATCCCTTTCTCCATCATGGTCCTCATGCCTGGAGCTGCCTGGGGAGGTCTTCTGCACAGGGCTCATTCCTGTGTGGCTGAGCCTGCCTCTCCCACCAGTCCTGGCCATGCGCATGTGCCTTGTCCCACTCCTTTATCTGCCCATCCTCTGTGGGGGAAGTTACCGAGGGAAGGGGATGGGTATTAAACAGACTTTGCCTGCCTTTCTCGTCACCTGGAACATTTGAGAGTGGCTGCAGAGAAGCCAGCAGAAGAGTGATAGTTTTGGATGGTGATCTGCAGCTTTGCTGCTCTTTCTGCAGGACAAGATCGCCAGATTAATGCAGGGTTAAGCCCTTGCTTGTCCCTAAAGCTCCCGGTGACAGTTTGCTCTGGAGCTGAGCTCTAGCCTAGAGGAGGGGCAGAGGTGGGAGCAGTGTTGGAGTCACTGGCTCTGCATTTCCCATCCTCCTGCGGTCAGGATCTGTTTGCATCGGTTTTCAGAGCACTGCCAGCCTGCGACAGCTGCCCTGTGCCACATCTGAGCCAAGAGGGTGGCCCGACTCCAGCCCTGAGCCCCGTCCTGTCCCTCTTTTGCTCTTTTCCAAGGAAGATCAAAGACGCTTGTTAGGATTTCCGAGCCTCTGGGATTGGAAATGGGCCAGTTTAGCCCTGGCATCTGTTGATCTGATTTAGCGGCATGACAGCAGCGTGACAGGCACTTTCCTCCCGAGGAGGAAAGGGAGGGAGCTGCTGGGTCAGCCAAGCCAGGAGGGCCAGACCTGTCTCCTGCCTGGCTTCCACTGCCTTCCCGGGCCTGTTGCCCTCTGCGCCCTCCAGGTTAAGGTGAGCCTGGCCTGGGGCGGGTGAGCTCCGCTCCAAACTCAGCCAACATCACCGCCGTGCCACCCACCAGTCCTCTGCTCTCTCCCTTGCCCTTCTTGGGGCTCCATAAGCCCATTTAAAGACAAGCACTCCGTGAGTACCCTTTGGGGACAGAGCTGCCACTAACCCTTGTGCTCTCATATCCGCAGTTCACTGGTTTTGAAAAACAAATCTTTTTCAAGGCTCTTCTGTCCACAGGGTTTTTTTTGTTTGCTGGAGCTCTCCCGTCAGCCGGGCTCGAGGAGGAGAAGCTCTATGAAGCTGAGCAGTCTCTCGACCGCGTTGCCCTGCTGTCAGGCTCTGTGCTGGATTTAACTGAGTCTTTTTGCTCTCCAGGAAGATGTTTGTGCATTTTTGGGTCCTTGCAACTGTGCCTGAGGGTTCTGCTCTCCTGTAGAGGTTTCTGAGGCTTTGGCACTTCTTCCTCATGGGTCCTCAGAGTTGGCAGCTGCTTTTTGGGTGCCTCTGTTGTGCTTCAGTCCTGGGGTGATGCTGATGAATCCGACTGAGCGTGGGAACTCAGTTCCCTTGTGCTGCCCCAGGCCAAGGGCAGTGTTTTTTTCCCTGGTTTCTGGCTGCAGTGAGGGATTCACCTCTCCTGGTTCTCCTTGTGGTGCCACCAGCTGGCAGAGACCTGCTGTCACCCAGGGCGGGATGGGATCCAGCAAGAGGGGTCCCACATGCCAGGGGACTTGTACCGGCACGTCCCTTGCCCCAGCGGGGTGAGAACAGCAGCAGAGCTGTGGGATCCCTCCTGTGGTCCCCTGGGGAGCTGGGCTGGGTTCAGATCGTGGCTGCTGAGTCTTTTGGGGTCCTTCACCTGGGTTGGAGAAGTAGGTCAGTGCATGGGTGCCATGCTCTGTGCCAGCCAGGCCACTTATGTCATGCAGAGCCTTGTAGTGCCTCTCGGTGTGTTGCGTGAGCCTCCTGGTGTCCCCCATCCTCCTGATGCTCTTCTCTCTCTGTTTGGCAGAGGAGGACGTGGAGAACTTTGACGTGACGAACCTGTCGCAGGATGTTTTACGGAGCATCGAAGCCGATAGCTTCTGGTGCATGAGCAAGCTGCTGGACGGGATACAGGTGAGCCTCTTCTGGGGCCCCAGAGGTTTCCCTCCCCTTGCTGGGGTAGCAGTGCAGTCATCTCTCTGCGTTTGGGTGAGCGCTCTGCATGTCCTGGCATCAGGGAGGTTTTGCTACTTCACTGAGCTAAATCTGTGGGTAAAATCCTGAGGAAATAAGATGCTGCGGCTGTCCAGCTGGCGCTCTCCTGACTAGGGACTTCACAGCAGGCAGATGATCCTGGTGCTCAAGAGCCATGTCTCCGTGTCTCGTGGTGATCTCGGCTCCCTCTGGAGCTGGGAATCTGTTTTTGATCATTTCTAGCTGTTAGAGCTACTGCTTCTGACTTGTGGCCTCTCCCTACAGGATAACTACACCTTTGCACAGCCGGGGATCCAGAAGAAAGTCAAAGCCCTGGAGGAGCTAGTCAGCCGGATCGATGGTAGGTGACAAGGGGATCTGAGCAGTTTGGAGGCTCTTTTGTCACAACAGTGAGAGGTCCCCTTTGCGAGTAGTACCCTCAGGGCAGGGGTGGACGCTTGCCTGCAACACATGTGGAAGCAGGGCAGGGTAGGGTCAGCCAGAAAACCCTGGGGATGGGGTTTTTCTGGGCAGATAGGACTGGGTGAGGAGTGGAGGCGTTTTGGAGAGCAAGGTCTCAGCCTGAAAGTGTGCGAAAGCCAGTGTGTTGGGGGCAGTGCCGCGTACGGGAGCTGGGGCACCGTGGTCCCCAGGTATGTAAGTGAAATGTGCTGTTTCAGAGCAGGTACATAATCACTTTAGGAAGTACGAGGTTGAATACCTGCAGTTTGCCTTTCGCTGGATGAACAATCTGCTTATGAGGGAGCTGCCTCTTCGCTGCACCATCCGCCTCTGGGACACCTACCAGGTACGCAGGCTCCCACCTGCTTGGCGGGTCACTGTGGGGGCAATTCCCTGTAGATGGGGGTCTTCTGGCAGCCCCCTGTAGCTGAGGAGATGAGGGAACAAAGCAGTGTGGCCCTGGGACATTCATAGCCAGTTGGGTGATGGGTGGCCCAGTAGGACATCTGTGAGGAGGGAAGTCGTGCTCCAGCCGAGCTGCAGGAGCTGACCCAGAGTTTTCTTGTCCGCAGTCGGAGCCAGAAGGATTCTCACATTTCCACCTGTACGTCTGCGCCGCCTTCTTGATCAAGTGGCGGAAGGAGATCCTAGATGAGGAAGATTTCCAAGTAAGTCCTTGGGGCTGGGAGTAATTCCCTGGGGGTAAAGGGGGAGGGAATTGCTCTGGTAGGGATTCCAGCATGGACACAGTCAACCGTCATCTCAAAACTGGCTCCAAGAGCATCCAGTCTCAGGATATTTGCCTAAAAGTAACTTCTGAGCGTCAGCGCTCAGGACAGAGAACAGGGCTGCTGGAGGGGGCAAACATCAAATGCCAGCTCTTCCCTGGGCTTGAGCTGTGATCATGGTAAGTCCCTTCGTGTTCTCCTTCTGGCGTCCAGCTGTAACTCTGTGGTAGCACCTTTTATCTCAAGCGGTTTGGGGGCATCTCAGGTGCTTCACTGATTCGTATCTACGCACGAGCACATCTTAATGCTGTCTCTGAGCCTTCCAGAGCTGCGAGTGTGGTGAGCGAAAGTTACTGAGTGCTGCTGCCTCTGGTCATGCCGGCCCCGAGCCTGCTTTGGATCTGTACTCTACCTTCAACCGCCACAAATTAAGCACCTTCCCCTCTTTCAGGGCCTTCTGATGTTGTTACAAAACCTGCCCACGATACACTGGGGTAACGAAGAAATTGGACTCCTGCTCGCTGAAGCCTACAGACTCAAGTACATGTTTGCAGACGCCCCCAATCATTACCGCCGATAGGTGCCAGGACTCGACTCCATCCTCTCCCCAGTGCCCACCTCCTCGTCCTGGCCCGATCTGATCACTGTGGCATTTTTGTCATCCCAAATCCTCGGACACTCCGGCTGGGAGCTGCTCCTCGCTGTACAAAGCTCACATCAACTCTTGTCTTAACTCTTAACGTGTGCCTGTCTGCCACTCCATACGCCTGGATGTGCCACTCCAACGACCGTCAGTATTTCACGCCGTGCCGGTGGCGCGAGCCGGGGAGAGAGGCGTGAAGAGGCTGGGGGAGGACGTGGGGTGCAGCTTTACAGATAAACTGAGCCGAGGACGAAGCCCTCCTGTCCTCTCCACCCCCTGCCCTGGGCTTGTCCGGCTGGGACCACCTTGGCTTCGCTGCCTCGTGTTAACCTCCCACCGCCTGCGCTGCCGCGTCTGCTCCCTTCTCTCTTCCGACATCGTTCACTCCAACTCCCAGATGAAAATGCCTTATCAGAGACCCGCCTGGCCGGAAAATCCTTCCCCCGAGGGCGGCAGGGCAAGAAGTTTCTCTCAGGGCCTAGCTTCGCTCCCAGGGTCCGGAGACCCCAAGCACTTTGTGGGTTCGCGAGAGAGCCCCTCGCGCCTGCCCTCTCTCCTCTCCATCCTCTTCGCCTCCCTCTCCCGGGCACGGCGGGGAGGACGCAGCTCCATCCACGCGTGGTTCGAATGATGCGTGCCGGCTTGACGGGACTTTCGGTGACTGATGTGCTGTCGGTACAGCCCCCTCCAGTGCTGGGGGGAGGTGCGGAGGCGGGGGGGGGCTGGCAGGGGAGCAGCATCTCCCGAAACCCCCTTGCAAAGCCCCCGCTCCTCCGAGGCGTTCTGTGTATATTGTGTTCTTGTGTATATGGGTCAAAGATGTACAATATACGTCTTCTGTTTGTAGCAGATAATGATTTTATATTTATAACGTGCACCCCTTGTTCTCCCCATCCTCTCCCCGCCGGGGAAGGATGCCTGGGTACGGCGTCGTAGGGCTTTGAACCCCTCCGGAGGTGCGGATGGGGCATTTCGGAGCCGCAGGTATTTCTGCCCCAACGTGTTTTTTGCAGTGTTGGATCTGCCAGGAAGAGATGCGATAGAAATGTGTATCTCAAGGCTTCCCCTACAAAGAGGATTTGGGCGTCTAAAGGAGATGGGAGCTGCCAGCAGGAAGCAGGGGAGAGATGTGTTGAGGAAACAGGGTATCCAGGCTCACCGGCTGCTGGTTGTGTCCCTCCGAGCACTGCAGGGCAGAGCCGTGCCGGTGCTGCCGCCGGGACGCTCCGGGGAGGAACGATCCCGGATCCGGCGTTGGCTGCCCCCAGCGCTCCCCAGCCTTGCGGACGCGTCCTCCCGGGGCTTCTCCCGCGGGGCCGGCAAGGACCGGGCTGGCCTCGCCACCATCTGCTTTTAAATCAAACCAATCGTGAATGTTTTAATGGGCTGTTTTCCTCCCGCGGGCAGGCACCGTCCGCGTCCTGCCAAGGGCTGGATGCGGGAGGGTGTGGGGGGACGCATCCGGGCCACCTCGGGCTTCTCCCCCGTGCTCCCGTGGGGCGATGTGGGCTATCTCGGCAGGGTGCGGAGGTTCCAGGTCCCTCCGCTTTCTATTGCTATTCCCGGTGGGAAAAGGCAGTGGGCCGCGAGGCCGGGGCTGAGCATGTGAAAGGCAGAGCCTTGTTGCCAATAAAACTCCAAACAGTGTCTCAAGAAATCGCTTCCCTAACCTGGAGTTGTTTTTCTCAGGCATTTGGACTTTTACTTTATTTCTGTGTGTGCCTTTTGTTGTTTTCTCCGAGACAGACCTAGTAGTCCTTAGTTTAACATGACAAATTAAAAAAAATAAAAAAAGGGGGGTGGGTGGGAAGCAACGAAACCCAAACTCAACAGCTGAACTGTGTGGTCTGGCAAGTGTTTGCGGTGGGGCTGGGGGGGGGCGAGTCCTTGTTTGGCCTCATGAGGGGCTTTGGGCAAGTACCCCCCCTGCCGTGCCTCAGTTTCCCCCCTGTGAAATGAGGGGGAGGTTCTCCTCTGTGTGTCTTGCTGCGCAACTTGGTGTCATCATCTGAGTTTGCTGTTGGTCAGAGCAGCTCATGGGAGGACAAACCTCCGTCCATGCTGCTGTCGACAAACCTTTAACCCCTCCCCAGTTGCCTTCTATCCCCTATTAATTACTTTTTAAATTTCAATGGAGTGGAAAAAAATAATTACTTCTGGGTGAGTCTAATTACCTGCGTTTGTTGCCGAGGCTTTGTCGTAGCTGATGGCGGAGGGCTGGCTCTCCAGCTCCTGCCCCTGCGTCCCACCGGGGCCACGCAGCCCCTGTCCCCATCCAGGTTTGTGTCCCATCCCAGCCGTGTCCCCAGCAGCAAGTCGGTCCCTGAGACATCTCTCCTGGGCTCTGCTCCCCGCTGAGTGGAGCGGTGAAATTGGGGGGGGGGCTTTGGTCTGGGGCAGGAGAGCCCATCAGGGCTGTTTCTGGCCTCTCGCACCCGTCCATCCCCCCCTCGCAGGGCAGGAGCTGGAGATGGGGATGTGCGAGATCACGGCACTGGGTCGGGACCTGACCCACCCACGATGCACCATCGCCTGGCAGATGGCACGCCGCGCCTGCCGCCATGGCCAAGCCACCTGCACCGCCCGCGCCAAGCCGGACTGCGTGGATGGTAGCGGCAGCGCCGGTGGGGGTCAGTGCTGCTCGGTGGGGACCTGCAGGAGGGGGGGACGCAGGGGCCCATGGCTGGAGACACAGGTCCTGGCTGGTGCCTTGGGGCTGGTGGCTGCTCTTGGCCAGGTGTCTGGTGGCTGTCTGTCTGTCTATCTGTCCCCGACAGCCCCATCTCTGTCCCTTCTCCCCCTCCGCCAGCGTCTCCATCTCCATCTCCCACTTTGTCCCCATAAGTTGGCCACGGTCCCCTGCACTCTTCTCTTGTTGCGATTCCCAAATTGGTCCTGTGCCGGCTGAGCTCGTGTACTTCTTCCCTCCATCCCTCCATCTCTTCATCCATCCCTCTGTTCATCCCTTCATCCATCCATTCATCCCTCTGTCCTTCCACCCATCCCTCTGTCCATGCCTCCATCTGCACACCTCTCCCTCCATTCATCTACACACCCGTCCCTCCCTGTGTCCACTTGTCCGTCACCCCCCTCTGTCCCTCCATCCCTCCATCCTTCCCTCCATCCCCCTGTCCATCCCTCCGTCCCTTCCTCCATTCCTCCTTCCACCTCCACCTCTCCACACACCTCCACCCTCCCAAATGTCACCGTCCCCCCCTGTGCCCCCCCGGCAGCCCGGCTCATCGCCAGCCGGCAGCGGTGCNACCAGCCGGCAGCGGTGCGGGATGGAGCCGTGCGAGGAGGGGGAGCAGTACGCTCTGCTCCGAAACCGCTCGGGCTGGAGCTTCACGAGACAACTGGGATGAATAAAAACCATCACGGTAAGTGTCATTCCTCCCCCCCCATCCTCTGTGTCCCTGCTCCCACCTCCTGGGGGGGAGACTGGGGGTAAGGTGGGGAGGAGCAGGGAAGGGGACGGGATGCTGAAGCCCCAAGAAGGGACACCCTGGCGGGGGGG
>RSEF01000026.1:182998-200992 GCA_003993805.1 Himantopus leucocephalus | reverse complement strand
TTCAAGGTCCCTTCAAACCCAAACCATTCTGTGATTCTATGAAGGATGGACAGGCAGGTCAGCAACCTGGTCGTACAACCTAGATAGTTTGTGCAGGACTGGTTCCTGACGTGCACCGAGACCTGCTCCCCCTGGTTCAGATGGATGTGAGCCCTGTGGTTTGGTGGGACCGGAGCAGGGTGTTCCCCAAAGCAGGGCTGCTGTGCAGCTGTTCTCACCTGAGCTGCTGTAATCGGAGTCTCCGTTCACCCCTTCCAAGAAGGGCACCCGAGAAAGAGCTGGCTTCCCTCGGCTTCGCTTGGGAGGCACCAAACCACTGTTAGAAAGACATGGAAAAGTAGGTATTAGGAGAAAACAGGTTACCCTTGAAAACAAAAGCCAAATAAATGGATTCCTCAGCTCTGTTTAAAGTACTGCAAAATTACTGTACTGGTGCACCCTCGACATGAAAAGAACACTGAATACTTGAGCAAAATGTCAACAGTACATTTCTTCTGGTGCAAGTACACTGGACATCACCCCAGCTTTGCCATGAGCAATGAAAGAGGCCTAATGGAAACCAAGCTACAAACCAAGCTATGAGGAAGAAACCCAGCAACGACTTCATGCTGGAGAGTATACCTGCGATTGGACTCTATCAGCCCATGTCCTGAACATCCTTTTACCTCATTACTACAAACATTGCGGAAAACGGACTATCTCCACCTCAAGCAATCATATTTTTTCACTTACTGTAATTCTTTTTTTTTTATTTACAGTTTTCTAATAACCAGCCCATTCTGAGTGAATTTGGTACTCAAAAAGAAAGAGTGGAGAAAAAGCAGTAAACAGAGCTGTTCCTAAATAGAATAATTGTACAAGTTATCCATGAGACATCAGCTTGGTTTTGATTCCTTGTTTTGTGGGTGTCACACAGCTCTAATGTAATTTTTGCTGCGTGAATTGCTTGCAATTATTGTAATAAGCACTTGCATTGCACTTTTCATCCTCAAAGTATTATACAAACATCAACTAACAAGTCCCCGCGCTCCCCTGTGATTTCAGATTTGTCTCCCTCACTTACAGATGAGGAAACGGAGGCAAATATGGTGGGGCCATGAGGCCACGACCTGGTTTGAAAGGGAGTTTCTGGCTCCTGGTCCTGTTTTGAGAGCATCCTCTGCAATCCTGGCAGATTAAGCCAGACACAGAAGGTGTTCTGGGGAACAGTTTTGCACAGGACACTCACCTGCAGGCTTCAAACACCAGTCCACCACCCAGACCAGAGCCGCACTCAGAGTCAGAGCCGCTTTCTGCGTGCTTCGCAAAGCCGTTAGTCACTCCTGCTGAGAAGACAAATGCGAATCAGCCCAAAGGAGCATCAGCAACACACAAGAGATGCTACCAAGGCCCAGGTAGGGTCATTGCCCCATGACTCACAGCCACAAAGATGCTTCAACCAGAAAGGGGAATTCTGTGCAGAGTTCCCCAGGCTCAGCTGCAACCAAAAGGTGACTAATAAAAGGTATTTCTACCCCCAACACATGAAAAATTAAGCTGTCTCTGAAGAAGCAAGTGCTGGAGAAGTGCCCAGGGATGGTATAGGAGAGGTGCACACAGTGCCCAGCTCACCGAGCAAGGTCAGAGGCCAAATGAACCACTTCCTCATCTGGCTTCAAGTGTTGTTTGGAAAAGACATGGAGATTTCATGCTGACTAGCACAGACTTCTCCTTGCCTCACGCCAGGCCTGGCTGCTGGGCTGGTCCCTCCCCATGGGAGCAGAACATAAAACCATAGCTCATTCAGTTACAGGTTCCTTGCTGAGAGAAAACTGCTCTAGGAAAAACTTGTTGCTTCAATTTTCAGAAAAGAGATTTTCCAGTGGCCAGAGCGGATGCTGAGGAAGCAAATTCCCCCGGGGTAGAAGGCAGCTCCCACCACCTTCCTCTCCGGCCAATACAAATGTCACTGTAGCCGTAAGTGGAATATTTCACTTCTTTGCCCCAGATGCCAACAGTGCTGGAAATCTTCCCCTCCCTGCCAGGTTTACTGCTCCGTGCACTGGAGGGATACCTACACAAAGAGCTGGGATCACCTCTGAGCTTGGACAAGATCCACAACCAGGGGCAGGCAGGGGTGGACAGCAAGTGACCCCTGAGAGGAGGGGTCAGGAGACAACCACAGCCTTCCGCCATCCAGGGACCCATCGCCCCCAGGCTCCCCGAGGGCTCATCAAAAGCCCATTAGCCATACAAAGAGCAAATTCATGCCAAGGCCACTATTATTTTATTTTTTTCCCCAGCTGTAAATATAGAATGGCCACAAGGAGCACATTTCTGGGCAACACCTTGTTCTGACAATCCCGACCACGCTGACCTGCTCCTGCGGTAACACAGATTCGGCACACCAGACACTCCCTCCAGTTAGGAGAAATCAATTGTGTTTAAAACAGTGGAAGGAGCTGGATCAGGAAAGCAGTGCTGCAACTCATAGGAAAAAAACACCAATGCTGTTGCAGCAGAGGAAAAATGTCACTGACTAGTTATCAGCAGTTTTCCAGCACCCTGTCTGTATTTTCCCTTCTTTAATTTCAAGCTCTCATTCTGACCCATATCCATTGTGGGCAACTGTCCTCTGCTTTAATTACTGGCAGATGATGATGGCGAGTCCCTCAACTAGCTGCCTTTCTTTGGAGAAGCCATTTGCGTTTCCTTTAACCTGTCCTGGTAAGTCAATCCCCACATTCAATTGCTTTCCTCCCACTCTCAATTTGCTAGCAACCTTCTGACAGACAAATAAGTTTAAGATAGTATTTGAGGTATGGGCTAAGTCAAGCCTTACAGATGGGAACTGTCCCATGATGGCTGTTAGCACAGAATTAAAAAGAAATCACATTGCTGTCACTCAGATGTTCCTTTTCACCTCGTGTCTTTCCAAATTTCATCTCAGCTGCTTATTCTCATTTGCAGATCTAATTTGAAAAGGAACCTGCTCGGTATTCCCACTAATTTTACTTAAACCCTAGAACTGAGAGTACAGCTGATGTAAAAGCAATGTTTAACATCTCATCTTACATGGGTGCTGTGTTTCTGGTCCACTGCACAATTCCAACTGAACGTACCATTTTTGCAGCAGGAAACCCTCACTCCTAGGAGTGGCCGAGCCAACGCAAACCCCTCCAGGAGGGCAGGAATGCCAACACTTCTCAGTGCTTACGAGAGACCCAGAGTCTCCAGCCAGGCCATTCAACAGCTCTGCAAGCAGCTGGGCATGTTGGCTTGCCCTACAAAAAGTGGCAAACTCTCTCTTACAGCTGTCCTGCCGACTGGTAAAGGGAAGAATTACTTGTGACCTCACTGGGCTTTATCTTGGTACTTTTAAATGTCTAAAATGGAGGTGTCTAGAGCTGAACTAAGTTACCAGGAACCCCATGTAGACTCAGCGGAGAAGAGAAGTATAACTCATGATGGACATGTCTTGTCTGCACTATTTTAGAAACTTGTGGAAGAGATGAAGCATTCATCAGACACCTCTGGCTACCGTGACTATGTCTCCCTCAAGCATAAAGTGAGTCTCAGGTGAGTAGTTTAGATGCAGATGTCTTTACTCAGCCCCAGGATTCCCCCTCCCTCAGCCCCATCTCACAGTTTCCAAGGGTATGGAAGGAAGAGAAATCCCAACGAATTACCTCTCTGTCCTGCCTGCCTGGGTGACTTCTCTCCATCGCTCTCGCTGCAGGTCCTGCTCTGCGGCCGCTTCCGAGCTTGTCGTTCACTGCCAGGGCGGGAGGGCGAAAGCTGCCCGCTCTGCCCATGGTCCTCCCCATTCTCCAGGGAGCAGTCCAGGCCTCTCTGCAGCTTCACCCCGTTCTTCGCTTTTTTAAAAAGGACAGATGTCCGTCGGCCCACGCCGCTGAAAGGGGGGCTGGCAGGGGTGTCTGCAGGCGGCAAGGCCAGTCCATTCAGGCCATTGTCAGTGAGCAGGCGCTGGAAGGCTTGGCTCTCCCGCTGCAGCGCCTTCTTGTCGAAGAGATCCCTATCCGACACCACCCTCTTCTGCAGCTGATTCAAGGACTTGCTTTCACTGATGGGTTTGAGCGTCGGAGGGTCCTGCAGAGAGTCCAGCTCTGAGAGGGAGGGTGCAGGTCCTGTGGGCTCCAGGGTTGGAGGGTGCGGGGGCTTGGCATCATCTGCTAAAGGAATAAAGAATCTGCTTGAACATTTTAGACAGAGGTATTCCTAAAACTACCAACAATCATTCCCATGTTTCACTAGGGCCACAGACAGGTGAAACAGCAGGTGTTGACTGTTGACATGTACCAGGCGAGCGGGAGCTAAAATCCTATTGCAACCTCTCACCTTTATCCCCTTCCTCATCCCCTTCCCTCGATGATTTATCCAGCCCCTCTTCCTGCGGCACAGGCTCCCCATTGGGCATGGTCTTGTTCTGCTGCTGGGCCAGCTTCTGCCGAATGGAGTTGATCTCCCGTCTCAGGAGCCGGATGCGTCGCGTCCGAGCGCCGCTGGACCGCATGGTGCTCACCATGTCCAGCTTCTCCAGCAGCTCCTTCAGCTGGGCCTCCAAGGAGAGGTGAGCCCGGTTCTCTGGGAGGAGGATGTTATCCACTGCGTCAAAAGAGAGTGTAACAGTGAAGGGAAGGAGCAAGGCTTCTTGAAGCAGCATTTGGGACCATTGCCATGCCTCATGCCCACTGCTGCTATTCATAAGCCAACTGCTTTAGTCTGGGGATTTAGGAATTGTTAACCTTGGAGCTCAGACTTCCTTTGGGTAAAGAGCAGCTGATTTAACTTGCACTACCCTCCAGTTCCCATCACTGTCCCCGAGGCAACAGTGAATGGACATGGGGCTGCACCCACACAAGCCAGCTCACAGTCCAGGTCCTCCGCAGAAACCTATTTCATTGCCAGATTAAACGACAAAAATCAGACCAGAAACAGAATTGGCCAAAACATAACATGTTTGCCATTCCTCTGGCTCCGCTGAAGCACTGGCATCCACTGGAGCAGGGCAGACAGCTGAGGGCTCTGCTACCATACACCAACACAAATTTCGTAATAGACTGTCTGTCTGCATCCAAGAGGGCTGCAACGTTTAGGAAATGGACCGCAGACTGCAAGCTCAGCGTGCTGGATGGCAGCAGTATTCTGCACTACGTTTAGCCAAGTTATTCGACCAATGCTTTGGAGCTGCGTCTCAAGATAGCTATGGGAATGGAAGCGGTCATGTGAACGGAAAGACTCAGCTAGCAGGACTGCTTGGTTCCAGCACCTTAACCCCACATCAACCCCTCCCAGCCCTCAGTGCTCCTCTAACCCAGTTGCTCTATACCTTTCCAATTTGCAATGAAATGTATGAACTTTCTTCAGAGCAAAACCTCCCAGATCCACCTTTGCACCATTCTTTAAAATATCAAGTTTGTACTATAGCCGTGGCATGAATCAAACAGCACGGACAGTCATGAGGCTCTTCTAAGGCAGACGTGCATGAGGAGAGCTGGAGCTACGCTGCGCCTAGCTCCAAGTGCTCAGCTCACCTGAAATCCTGCTTTTTGAGGCTATGAAGGAGTTAAGATATATGTTTAAGTAAACAAATGTATAGAAAAACTCTTGTACGCTGAATGATGGCTATGATTCTCATGCAGGCTGAGAGACATGCTCAGAACAAAGAACACAGTTATGATCTGCCTGAAAATAAAAGGTTAATAAACACTCACCATCCTCCCAAGAAAAGCGGTAAAAGTCCTCGGTTTTGGGTGACTCGGGCAGGTGAATCCCCACATCAGTGTCAAAGCCAATGTTTTCAGCCTGCCGCCGTGCATGACGCAATATCGCTCCTCCGAGGTCTCTGAGCCGGACAGCTGCTCGGTGGAAAATCGTGTCTTTAGCATTATACCTCATGCAGTTGGTAACTATAAGGTTAAAGTCTTCCTCAAACTCATCCAATGTTCGGTACAGGTGGGACTCCAGCTTCCGCCTCATGGTGGAAAAATCCATTGGGTTGGAAATGAATTCCAGGTAATCTGGAACCTAAACATATAAAACCTGTACAATTACAAAAACCATTTACTAGCCAACTAGAGCGCATCCATCATAAGCACTCTTAATGCCCTTTCCACCGGCAAGGGGCAGCGCCAGCAGGTCATTTCTGTGTCACCCAGTCAAGGCAGACACATCCTGGCTCTGCAAAACATTACTTGTCTGAGACGTGCTGAAGCTTCCAGAAAACAATACCCTTTTTTGGCCTGGAAGGATACCCACATTGTGAGTCCTCTTTGAGATATTCTTTAGTCCACCAGCAGCTCGGGACAAGGTGGTTTGTGCTTCCAGGGTTATGACAGCACAGGAGCTTCTGCCCAGCAACACTTCATCTACAACCCGTTAAGACACCTCTAGGAAAGAGACTTGCCTCATTCAGGTTAACAGGCTCGGCGAAGATCTGGGCAGCATCCTTCTCCTGCAGCAGGTCCAGTGTTGTGCGTAGAAGTACGTTGAAAGGGGTCAGCTGTAGCTCCATAGCAGCCTGCTGAACCTTGACCTGGGAACGGGAAAACGGCGATGAGCACAGTTAGAGGACAGGGTATGTGAGTGGTGTCTCCCTCCGGTTTCTCCTGAATCATCACCCCAGCTCTACTCAGTGATGGAAACCTCAGGTCATCATACCACTGGTCTGGTAGACTCACTGCTGAAGAATTTCTGGCAAACACCCTGTCCCCTCCATGTGCAGGATGCACACTAGCAGACAGCACTTTGCAGTCTAGCTGCAGAGTCCAATCCTTTTGTATGGGGAACTTCTGTTTATCCGATCTCACAAAGCCAAAACAAGAGAAAACCCCATCAAATTAAAAGATAATACAACTGAAAATGAAAACAGGAAGAAGCTTTTCATGCCTGGTAAATTATCCTGTAGAACTCCCTGCCTCAAGAAATTATTATGCCAATTAGCAACATTATAAAAAAGTTAAAAGTATGTAGGCGTCTACGTGAACAACAACATCCATAATTAGACTACAGAGCGTAAACAAAGTTTAAGATATAAGCTCTCACACTTCAAGGCAGAAGCCAAATAACAACAGTGGTTAGATGTTTGCAAATTCCTAACACAGTTTCTTACATCCTTTATGAAGTCTCTAATACTGTCTGATTTCAAGCAAACAAGTTGTAGCACCGGTTTGATCTCTTACACTGAAACTCTATTCAAAGGAGACTGGAACAGGATAGAAGTATTTCTTTCTGCTTTAACGTTTTAATTTCTTTGATCTTATAATCCCTCATTATGTCATTAAATCAACCACTTCAGTAACAAAGGAAAGCAAGTCTGTTTACATAAAGCAAACTGTATTTGATGTGCTCAGCAATGAGAAAGCATCAATAAGAGAATGGACGAAGACAGATATAAAGACCACACTCTTCCCTCAAAACAGGAAAGAACCCGAACAAAGACCGAGGACTCTGGAGCATCTCTCAGCTCTGGAGCATCCTTCAGCTAAAAGCTGGGCTGGGACAGAGCTCCAACTAGATACCCTTATCCTTTTATAAAGCACACCACGGTTTCAACAAGCTTTTATGGATTTAGTCAACTGCAATATGGACATATCAGGATATCAAAAGCAAACAGAAACAAAGCTCAAGAGTAATTTTTTTTTTGATCCTCCTACCTAAAATATGTCCACACAGCAAGCAGGACTGAGCTACTGCTATAAATCACGAACAACGTAGCAAACGAACCAGTGCTGGCATCAAAAAGACACCAGAAAAGCTGTGGGCAGTTTCCGGCCCCCAAAAAAATAGCTTGCAGAGGGGCTGTGATCACAGAGGATGCTGCTTTCCCTCTGCCTGGCTCCCTGCAGAGAGCCGGAGTGCCTAGCAGCAGGGAGAGCACCCAGGCCATGCCTGAGGCCAGGCAGCAGGCGCACCCTGCACGGGGCAAGTCTTTCATGAAGCTGTCCTGGAAGATACTCGTGCCAGAGAGCACACTCGTGGCTGCACCATCCAGCCGGGAATGGCAAGGAAAGACCCTCAACAGGCAAAGCTGGCAAACGTGGGCAGTAACCTTAACTGGTGCAACTTTGGAGAACTTGCACACGGATCAAAGAGGAAATTAGTAAATGGTCTCCATCTTAAAGGACTGCTTCTTCTCAAAAATGGTCTTAAGAGGGCAAAACACAGGACTTTTTAGCTTTAGGAATGAAGAGCAGAATTGTGGTTTAGACCTCTCTCTGGAATAGGTGTTACCAGACTCCTGAAATAAACATTAAAGGAGATCCGACTTCTGTTCTGCAGAACACCTGGTCCATGCCCAGCAGGAGAAGGGGTGCTGTAGGGCAGGAATCAAATCCACTGTTAGTTATGCAAATACATTTTCCCAGCACTCTGCAGCCCAGCCCTGGTTCTGAGGGCAGAGGCTGAGCAGCACGAGCCTGTGACTGACACAGGGAGAGACGACTGCTCTGCACATCCAAAAGTTGGACAACTATGAAAAGGGGAAAAGGTTCAAGAAAAACTTCCGTGTTCCTCCTCTGCCTCCGGCAGCACAGGGTGCTTGTAGGGGACCAAAGCTAAGTGCAGCAACTTGACGGCCAAAACTACCTACCTGCTCCCGTTTGAGTTTTTCCCTCTTACGGATCAGCTCGATGAGCAGCCGTGCCCGTTCCAAGTCATGCCGCAGTTTTTGCCAGTACTTCAGCTCTTCCTTCACTGCACTGGTCTTCTCATCCTGCTCCTTCTGGAAGACACAACAGTGGGTTGAGATGAAAAACACAACTGGCTTCATCCTCTTTCTAGGCATCCTCTGTGAATTGCTCTCATAGTCTTCCTCCTCTCTATTTTGTCTCCTGTTCAGGCTGTGTCTCCTCCTTCCTATAGCATTTAGCTGTCTAACAAACACAACATCAGCCGTTCTGGATTTTATGCCATCCATGAAGTTAGGCCTAAATCACACTGTAGCTACACCCCAGGAACACGCTTCAGTGCGTGCTCACTTACACCCTCCATGCTTTTATATCCAAGTTCATTACAGAGGCTGGAAATTCTTTCTGTTGGCTGCTGTGCATGGAAGAGGCAGCCCAAAGCATTTACAGTATAAAGGCAAGGCGAGCAAACGCATGGGAGAAAAGAGCTATTATTATCTTCTTCCCAACCAATAAGAAATAGAGCCACAGAAAGAGATTCGCCAAAACACAAAGGAACAGCCAACGCTGGGAGATGAGCTCACACCTTCCAAGACACAGTTCAGTGGCTTCACAACGCAATTATCCTTCCTCTCCTAAATCTGTAGCTTTTCCAGTGGTTTTGAGGATATAGCTGAAGCGCATACACTTTTGCATGATTGCCAAGAGGGGACAATTCTTCACAAGATCTTGATGGTTTGTATTCATAGGACATTTGTTTTTAAGAACCTACTTACGGTAAATTGCCAACTTAATACACCAAGGAAATGCTGCACTTCCCCAAGCTCCAGACTGATGAGTGGGAAACATTTTCTTTATTAATCACCCAGAGCAGTCTTCACACAAACCAAAAGCCTATAAATTCCTCCAGCTACAGTAAAAACATACGTGCACAACGTGCACAATCCCTACTGACAGGCTATGTTAGAGGGTAGAGTCTGACTGCTTCATTACTTCACCAACTACTACCCGTGCCAAACACAGTGCTGTTTAACTCCATTGAGGGACTCCTCAGAGGAGGAAGCAAAGGAGTCCAGAGCTGATGACTGTGTCTAAACTTCCATATGAATGTGCATGGGAGGGCTGGAAATTGAAACAGCAGGAAGAATGACCCAAACTGGAATTTGGCCAGGACTCTGGAGCTAACACCCATTTTCTCGAGGAGGGGATCTTTAATCACTCACGAGGAACGTGGTTTTATGATTCATCTAAGAGATCAGTCCACCAAGGACCCATCACACCCTTGCACAATCCCAGGTCTCCTGACTCAGGGGGAAAACTCTTACCTGCTGGCGCATCAACACTAATTCTAGTGGCACGATGGATATCCCGCTGATACACTAACTCAGCTCTTCAGGCATGAGCATCCCAAGAGGAGACCAAAAGAGACTTCAATCAGGTCACCCTCTGATCCTTTCACCCTCACCCCTGCCATGCATCAAGTGCAGGTCCCCCTGGAATGCAAGCTCTCCATCCTCCCATGCGGGTTCAGCCGGGGACCAGTACCTGCTCCGCGTTCCTCTGGGACTGGAGGTGCGAGTGCAGGCGCCGGATCAGGGGCACCCCATTCCTCGCCTGCCGCTTCAGCAGCCAGTAGTTGTGGAGCCTCTGCATGAACTGGTTCTTCCTTTGGAGGGAGAGGCCGCTGCAGATTTTGTTCAGCCTGAAGGAAGCAAAGAGGTGTCACAGAGCCAACCACGACTCTGCGGACCCTGGTGATACCTGCAGGTTTCCCAACAAAGCTTTGCAGTGTTGTGTCAATGCACGCTCTGAACTGCGCATGCAACTGGTACAATCTGGGATCTCCCCACTGCAAAGACGTATGTGCCTACTTTACACAATATATCCCTATTTTAGAAGCAGCTCAGCTGGAGGTTCTCACCAAGCACCTGCCACAGCACAGTCAAGTACACAATCACCAATTCAGCACCCAGACTTAATTTCAAAACTACTTTCAGTGTCAAGAATTTCCTGGGAGTCATTTACGTCTGATGTTATTAAGCTGAAGTCTGGGAAACTAACGTGACAGGAGTCCAAGAATAATACAGCACCTATTTTAACCTCTTCAAACCATTTGTTAGATATTATATGTGGTACCTTATCAGCCATTCTCCGAAGCTGATCTGTTAAAATACCAGTGGCACATCACCACACTTCCTCAGGCACTAAATGAAAATTCAGCACTACCTAGTTCTGCATGACAGAGAGCTGGGAGAAAAAAAATACACAGCCAAATTCAAAGTTGTTTGCAACACTGACAAGTTTGATATGCTCTGTAATAAAAGGACGAATTAAGATACTACGAAATGGGATTAAAATAATAGCAGGATGACCTCTATCCACCTGCCAACTCGTAATGCCTGAAGTACTTTAAAAACACCTTCACAGCTATCTACGTAAATTCAGATGATAGATGGGTGTTTGCCGCTAGAGACCACCACGGATTCTGCATTACGTGACAGTTTGGGATGAGTGCTTGGCAAAGCAGGAAAACCAGTGTGCCAGTGACACTCACGTGGAAGAACACTGGTCAGGGATGATTCTGGAGAGCAGGCTTTGAACACGGTTATTGCTAGATCTCGACCAGACACACTGCTTCCAAGTTCAACAACGAGAGGAACAGAGTCCTCAAAACAGATCCTGACCAGCTCCAGCTGTCCAGCTCCTTGCCATCCACCTACAACACTCACCTGTAAGAGGGAATTTGTGCGACTGTCACCATGGGCACAGACGAACGCCCATTGGTCACGTCACCAGGCTCCTTTTTGATCTTCTGCTTCAATTTCACTTGGTTCTTTTTCAGAGACCCTTTGGGAGGGCCAGAATTGGCTTCCTCCTCTCCCTCCTCCTTCACAGTGTCCTCCTGCCCCTCACCACTAGCATCTGGAGACCCTTTTTTCACCATCCCAGGTGGGGAATGACTCTCACAATAGGCAGTCTTGCGCACGGTGAATGTTGTGCCATTGATGCTTGTCTCCCTCATGGGTTCGATCTTCATGAAGAGACCAGCCCGCTGGGCACAGGTGACATGGAAGGCAGTGTAACAGTTCACCTTGTGGCATTGGATAGCAGCTCCCATGCCCTTCTGCTTGCAGATATAGCATGTGAGCTTCCACCGAGCCGGGGGGATGTCATTTATCCCTTCAATGGGCTCCAGGAACACAGTGTTTGCAAAGCAGACCTCTGGGATCCAGATGGCACAGACCACATGAGCCCAGCGGCCATCGCTGGTCTGCTTGAAGGCTCCACCTTTGTTCGGGCAAAGGACACAATCCACAGGGCGAGAAGGGGACTGTAAGCAGCAGCGGCAGAGCCACTGCCCCTCAGGGATATAGGGCACGCCATAACACTCCTGGTGCACGGCCAGATTGCAGATATCACAGAACAGGATGACGTTGCTGTTGTGACACTCATCGTCCATGCAGACGCAGCAGAAGGCATCCTCGTCGATGAGGGACTGCTGAGCCCCGTTGTTCCGGCTCTCAAGGTACGACTCCTTTTCCAACCGGTCCACCAGCAGCTCAAAAACGTCAGCAGAAACTGTCCCGTAACCATCGTCCCTTCTCTTCTCGTTGACCATTTCCAGCCAGGCCAGATCCTCCTCATCCATGTCATACTCCACCTCTACATCGAGGTCCTCAGGAGGCTTTTCAATGTACCGGTAGTAGGCGGCAGGGAGAGGAGGAGCATCTGGCTGGCTGCAGAAGTCCACCACACGGAAGTTGGGCTGGGGTAAGTGTAAGGACGTCCCTGGTGCATGTTTGGAGCAGGGCTCTTTCTTCTTGCCTTTGGAAGGTGTTTTCTTAGATTTGGAAGGGAAAAGGGGCTGCTCGCTGTTTTCCTTGTTGCTGTTGCACTCTGTGATGTCCTGGGCAGTCAGCTCGTCCTCCGTGATGATTTTTAAAGGATCGTAGATGCTGATGCGATGAAGCCGCCCATCGATGTCTACCTCCACGATTCGCTGGGCCTGAGCGTATGTCAGGGTCTCCCGAGTCGGTGAGCACTTGAGGCTGTAGGGCGAGGGAGAACGCCTCCCCTCCAAATTCTGCCGGGACCTCCTCCGAGGCTTCCTCATTGCTGCGGTCCAGAGGCCCTGTAACAAAACAGGACAGAGGACAGTGTAAGCCAAGGAGACAAACAAGGAGCAGCACAAATTCAAAAACTCACTCAGCACTGCAACAGAGCAACATTTCTACTAAACACTCCAGCAGTTTCAGGCTTGCTGAGGCCTCTTCATCTTCTTACACACAAGCAGGTAACAGATATATCAACCCTTTCTTGCAAAGTGTATCACAGCGATGCACAGCACCCTCCAACCTTCTCTTTTTGCATGCCAGGAGATGTATATAGCCCCCATACCACCAGATGAGAAGAGCTGAAATAAATTTTACAGCATAGTAGCCAAAGAGTCTGCTGTGCACTCAGCTCAGCAAACCATCCAGATCCCCCAAAATTCAAACAGCACTTATCACACCTGCTTGCACCGTTCACATACTAAGTTCACACAAGCCAAGGAGTTCTTCTCTGTTCTTTTGCCTGTGGCCTTTCTTTTATATCCCCAATAGCACATAAAATGTGCTGGATGTTTTCCAGATGGAAAAGAAAGCACAGTTCCTGCCCTGTGAAAGCAGTTCCCTATTTTTTGTCACTGAGCTCCCCATGAGAAAACTAGCAGTGCTCCTTCACTGCAGATGCAAAAGTCCCGTAATGGAAAATCATCCTCCAGCTTTGCCTTCTGTTCTCTTGCAGACATAGCTGTTCCCTGCACCACTCTCCAGTGTGCACTGAATGGACTGTGTCCTTCCCACAAGCCCAACCAGAACCAGAGGATGAACCGAGCAACGCAGCTGCTAGATGTGCATCCCTTCTGCTCCTCAGTGGGATCCGTGAGGAAGCGGAGAAGAATGAGCATGGGAACAAGCAGCACGGATCCAGAAGGACTTACTAGTTTTGGCTCAGCGTGAGCCCCTCTGGAGCCACAATCAGTGTTCAAGCACCTAAGCCGGTTCTGCATGGAGGGTCCACAGGGGTACGAGCAGGAAAGCAGCAAGACAGCTTCTGGACTGCATCAGGAACCGTGCACCAGTGTTCGCTTAGAGCCTTAACAAAAAGCCCAAGCCAGCTCTGCCCTCACAAACTGCTAATCAGCAACCCAGATAATTATTTGAGAGTCGGCTCCTGACATTAAGGAGGTGCCCGATGATGGGGAGCAGAGCAGAAGCCTGGAGCTGGCGAGGTGAGCTGGGGGAGGATGGAGACACAGCAGCAGGAGCCCGGCGATCTGAGGGCGAAGGAGGGAGGCAGCGAAGAGTAAGCCAAGTGAGTAATGCAAGCGAGTAGGGCAGCGTCAGGGATGGGAATGTGAGTTATGGGAAGAAACGAGCCGAGGCTGAAACAAGCTGGAGAGAAGACAAAGAAAAGCAAATGTAAAATCTCCCTGAGAAGATAAGTCAGCCTAGAGCTTATCTGCTGCTACACAGAGGCCTGAACCAGCACCTCACCCTTATTTAGAGCAATCCACACTTTCAGCCCCTTTCTGTGGGACCCGCAGACAAGAAAACACACTACAAACCCGTAATTTGTACTTAGCCATTGCATTATTTCTGCTCTGTGAAGGACACAGCTCCACAAACCCTCAGTCACCTGAGTCAGAGCAAGCAGCACCTCGCAGGACAAGGACCTAACAAGAAGCCCCGAGCTTATTCCAAAAAGAAGTAACAAATTCCAGGAGCAACATGTTTTTCTTTAAAGTACTGGTTCTGTGAAGCATGAGATTAAGCCACAATACATGTGTCCTAAGAAACAAAGAGGCTTTGGGAAGTTTCCAAACTCTCCTTTGCAGTCAGAGAAATAAGCTGCAGGTGCCAGTTTCAGTACGCACACCCACAACGACGGAGCCTGCAGGCACAATTTAATTTCAGATGACAATTTCCACCTGCAAATACAGGTACCACGAATTTCGGGACCTTTGCTTTAAAATTGTAATCAGCCACTTAATCAGCAGACTGCAGACACCCAACTGCACTTGTCCCAGCCAAGCTCCAACAGCTTCTATCAGTAGGAAAAAATAATCTAAAAAATAAGGGTATAAAGGCAACTTGATCATCAAATGAAAAAACTAGAAAATCTTGCTGGCAAACAGCTCTCTTGCAATTCAGGTGGGTTATAAGCAAAGAAGATACCGGAGGCAAAGAGATATATATATGTGCGAAAAGATATTGGAGGATAAAGTAATTAGCATGAGCTGACCACACTCGTATTTAATACTATGTTCAGGAAAAAAGAAGGCATTAGCTGTTTGCTGGGAGTGCAAATTTAAGTGAAACGAGCACCTCAGGGAAGGGTTATTGTACCTGTTGATGGGGAAAAACAAGGGTACAGTGTTCCTGTTACTTTAGTGAAACAATCAATATATTGTCTAGAGAAATTACCCAAAGTGGGCTTTCCACCGCAGCAACCAACTGCCATAAACCAACTCATTTGTAAAACAGACAATTACTTAGCGCTATGCAGAAGCATCTAAAATGGCATGGAAATTGCTGCCAGCAAGCGCTGAGCACTGGGGATAAGACATGCACCTGGATATTAGGAGAGACACAGCTACCCACTTTTAAAATACCTTGAAAGCAGCAACAAAACGAACTCAGACCCACTGAGCCGAACACTGTGACCTTGTCTGCAACACAGAAACTTCTAAGCAGCAATCTAGGAACGTTTTGATCTTCTGGGCACACTTGAAAACACCTCCCAGCCATG
Organism: Himantopus leucocephalus; assembly: GCA_003993805.1. Taxonomy (NCBI): domain Eukaryota; kingdom Metazoa; phylum Chordata; class Aves; order Charadriiformes; family Recurvirostridae; genus Himantopus; species Himantopus leucocephalus. Next base: position 185,570 of record RSEF01000026.1, on the reverse strand, counting down.
GATAAAAAAGAATCCCTCTGCAAACAGCACCCGTGCACACTGAAACACTGAACAGACGTGACTTCGTCAGGGTTAAATGCTATTTCAGCCCATGCTGTTTCTGTCCCACCGTGGACAAAGGTTGCTGATCTGAGAGCAGAAAGTTCAGTTGTCCTCTCGCCGTCGCGAGAGTGTGCTTTCCAAAAACCTCCCATCAATCCGTTTCCGCCGGGTATTGCGCCAGGAGCAGAGGGTGAGGTTCCTAGAGAGCACAACTGAGCAAACAACACGGCTACAATGCACAAAGCCACTGGGCATGAACTTAATTCTACCCCAGGAGTTCGCTCAGGAATAGTTCAATTCTCTTCTCCCAAGCAGTGTTTTTTCACACCTGTGGGCCAGAGACACCTGAGGGCTGCAAAAAGTGGCTAAGAAGAACAAACCATCATCAGGAGATTTAAACTTACTACGAGGGGTTGAAAGCTCCACTAAAAAAAGGAGAGATCCTCACATAGAACAATATCGCAATACAGGCCCCTATTGTACACGCAGCCTTAAGAAATCCAGCACAAGTGGATCCTCTAAAGGAAGGGCTGAACGTTGCCGTGACGTACCCCCACACAATACTGCATTGGCCATTTCCGAGGGGCAGAGGCATCCTCTCGCACCACCGAAGATCTCAGTCTCCTTCCCACNTTCCCATGCTGACAACCAAGGATATTCTTTCCAGTAACGGGTTTCTTTGCTAACCTGCAGAGGACACAATGCTGGAGCTCAAGGCAGTGCTGCTGGGAGAGCTTCCTGGCGCTTTCCATCATGGCTTGGGGAGCCCAGTGAAGAGCCAGGTCCCTCGACAATAAAGATCTTGGTCCCTTGATGATGAAGATCTTTGTCCCTCGACGATGAAGACCTTCAGTGATTTGCAGCGAGGAGAAGGCCACCTGGACCTCGGCGGGCAGCAACAGATGGGAACAAGGTGGCTCTCGTTCCACTCGGATGCACCGAGATTACTGGCAGTGACCACAGCATGTACAGCCCTAACCAGTTTGGGGTTTGATGTTACCAAAGACTGCCTCTCTCCAGGGCACCAAGTCAAACACGAGGTCTGGAGACATTCCTCCTCATCGCCGTCCCACGCTGGCAGCCACGCCGCTGTTTGCTGGTATTTAAAACCCCCTCCTGCCCAGCGGGGAACGGACACCTACGGAGCTATTCAAGAAATGCGTCCGCAAAATAAAGGCAACACATGCCAGAGGAAAGAAACAGCCTGGAATAGTTGTGGTCCTCTTTCCACCTTTCTCTCACCAACCAAAAACAGCGGGTGAAGCTCCTGATGTCCCTCCATGTTCCCGGCTCGGGCCCACCTTCCCCCCACGCACCTGCCGAGGGTTTACGCCCCTCACACCCATGCTGATGCCTACAACAAAGTGTGTCAGTGCTCAGCAGACGTCGCGGAGAGCCGCCTGCCCTGGCACACGCAGAGATCTCTATCGACCCCCTGATATTTCTGTAACCAAGCCGAGCTGACGGGAGATACCCCAGGCCACAGGAGGGGAGCTCCCTCCGGAGCAGGGAGGGTGTGAGACATAATGTCGGGCTGCAGATGAAATTTAAGGTAAAGTGTGGGCTCAGCAACAGATAGTGCATGGCACGAGCCATGCCTGGCCTCAGCAGCGCTCTGAGGGAACCGTGACATGCCATGAGCTGTGCCTGGCCTCAGCAGCGCTCTGAGGGAACTGTGACACGCCATGAGCTGCATCAGGTGCCAGCAGGGAGGTCCTCTCAGAAGCTCCCCTGTGCAGCGAGGGCCATGGGACCCCTCCAGGGAGCCCCAGCAGCAGCCAGCGATCCGAGTCAAGACACAGCACGGACCCAGACAAAAACAAAGCCACTCCCCGGGGCGGAGAAGGCGCGGCGGGTGCATGGCATGAGCTACGCCGGCCCTCAGCAGCGGGCCCGGCCCGGCGGGCCCAGCGCCCCCCGGGGAGCGAAAAAAGTCCCCAAGGAGAGCGGGACCGGGGCGGGGTAAAGCGAGAGAGCGCGCACGCAGCGCTCTAAGACTATTGGCTGTTCCCACCGTCCATCGCAGCTCTACCACCAATAGCAACGCAAGACTTTGCGGGTCTAAAGAAGGGTGCGCTCGGCCCCGCCTGGGCCAATAGCGTGGGAGAAGGTGGGCGGGGTCCCCACGGGCGCCGCGAAGAGGGGAGGCCAAGATGGCGACAAGGGGGGGGCCCTGTTGATACCGCGCTGCCCGTTCCCCCTCCCCAGGCGTTCGCCGCCGCCTCCTCCTCCTCGGCGAGGGGACGCGGGCCGGTCCCGCCGCGCGGGGGACGCGAGGCCTCGCCAAGCCGCGGCTGTACCGGCCTCCCCCGGCTCTTTCCCGCCCGCCCGGTCACCTTCCCGCGACCCCGGCGCGGGGGTGTGTGAGGGAGGAGAGACCCCCTGAGGGAAGGGTGTCGCGGCCTCCCGCGCAGCGCTTTACCTGGCCGCCTCAGCGCGCCGCCGCCGCGGCGGTCTCCACCGTTGCCGCCGCCTCCTTTTTGGGGAATTTTTTTTTCTTTTTTTTCCTCCCTTTTTTTTTTTTTTTTTT
>RSEF01000026.1:155881-182649 GCA_003993805.1 Himantopus leucocephalus | reverse complement strand
GGGGGGGGGGGGGGGAGCAGGGGACACAGGCACAAGATGGAGGCGGTGGCGGCGGCAGCAAGCGTAGCCCGGCCGAGCGGCGAGGAAAGGCGGCAGCCAGCGGGCAGGCGGGGGAGGGGGCTGCCGCGCTTCGCTCCCCCCCCGCGGGCAGGGACCGCCCGCCCCTCCCCGGTCCCTTCCCACCCCCGGGCCGCGCCGAACGGGAGGCCCCCGGGGGGCTGCGGGGTGAGGGGAGGGAGGGGGGTGTCCCTCGTGGCGGGGGACACCCCCCCTGTTCATTGCCCGGCCGGGGAGGGCAACTGTCGTCCTGTCCCCCCCTCCTTCCTCGGGCCGGGAGCTCGGGTACAGCCGTGGGGGCCCCTTCCGAGGAGCCCCCAGGCCGCTGGGGATGGGCAGCTTGGATTTTTTTGGGGGTGCCTTCATCCTCCAGCCGCGGGAGGCGTGGGGTCCCCCCCAAATGCACGGGAGCATCACCGGGTGCTGCACCCCTAGAGAGCCCGTAGCCTCCTCTCTGCCACCCTTAACCCAAACCAGCAACAGCGAACAAACGGTGGGAATAATAAAAGCCTGTTATTTATTTTCTAGTCTGATATTTCAGGTCCAGATGGGCTCCTAACGTGCGGAGGTGTGACAGGGTGGAAGGACAGCGAGAGAGGGACTGAGAGGAATGAGCGAGGAAGAAGTTGTGTTTGCAACTGAGATAAGTGGTGAGATAGGAACTGCAGAGGCTCCTACACTTATTTTTTATAGCGCGCACCACATACTTGGGCATATGTGCGCTCCACCTCCCACTCACGATCGTGCAGAGTATTGCATAATACTACCAGCTGAATTTATAGAATTAACCGAATTGTTTTCAAAGGAAGAAATGAATGCTATTTTCCCTCATTTACAGTCCAACTATAGATCTTTTGTCTTTTAACGTACGTTAACCATGGAATCTGAGAGCAGCCAAACAGTCTATGACAAGTATGTGTTACAAAGCACTCAGGTCGGACCAGAGCTTGTTGAAGCCTTAAAAGCATGGGAAAACATGTTATTTAATGCTGAACAATCTTACATGTCAACCTTTAAGTACTCCTTTCTGTGTATACCTCTTAAAGTATCTACTGTTAACACATCAGAATTCAAATAATAATCTATTCTATTCTTGTCCTGCATGAAAAATGCAGGACAAAGATATCAAAGATTTGAAAATAATGTTGCAGTGCTCTCAGTGATTTACACAGGATCTCACCTAACCCCAACAGAACAGCTACGCAACAGCACGCTCCTAGCTGTGAAGGTTAAAAAAAAAATAAAAATCTCCAGGTGTTTCTGCTTCTGAGTTGAGTGTTGGGAAGACAGTTAAACAGTAAATAAAATCATTTCAATAATTGATGAGCACCTTCACTGTCTCATTTTGCTTCTTTATGTGAGAACTTAACTTTTTTTCCTAGCTTTTTTTTTTTAAATATGACAAGCTTTTTCAAACTCTTTTATTTTGACCTCCGTTTTGAAACTCTATACTCTTAGATTCGCGCTGAAATTGGCCTATTATAATCACATTAGGTTCCAGTCTTGTGATGATTTGCATACCTGCTTAACGTCAAGCATGTGAATAGCCCTGTTAAGTTCAGTGGGATGGCTCCTGCACAAAGCTATGTACAGACATCTCCAGAGATTGGGGGCCATGTGTTAGAACAGCAAAACAAGTTATCCATCATTTAATTTTATAATAGAGCTGTGGAACTAATGTGTTAGTTGAAAAAAAAACCAACAACGTGCTGAACTTATCTCAAATCCCAGAGGCACAACTTAATTCAATTTATTCACTCTCCCAGTTTTTAAAGGGTGCAAGTTCAAAACCAGCGACGTCGCTTCAAATGAAAGCAGCAGCCAAGACAGTTCAAGCAGAGCTGGGCACCTTCAATCATATTACAATTTTTTTTTAATCTTTATTCAAGTCTGTAAAACATACTTAAAAAGGGGAGAAAATTATCACTTGGAATTGAGAACTGACCTTCTTTGTTGATTCATTAAGCCTCAAAAATGAGTAATGCTGTCTTGTGCTTCAGCTGTTTGTTCTGTGGCCATCTTCTTCAGAATTGTTGAAATTAATGCAATTGCTAAAAAGGACCTGTGCGTGTTAAAGGTTAAAAGCCTGGTGTCTCAAAGCAATTACCCTCAGCTGCAGTTTATTTCATCTGGATTTGCAAGTGCTCAGCTGCACTAAGACCCTGGTTTTGTGTGGAGTATATATGACCCTGTTCAGTCCCACTAACTTCAGAGAGGTGACATGAGCACTCAGTGCTATCACCTTGGTGATGTTCCTTTTTTTAATCTTAATATGCAAATCAGAGCTTTAAAACTGTTTTCAGGTGAAGTGTTCTGCAGACAGATGTGAAATCAAAGTTGATGGGGTAAGAATTTTTCTTTTTCCAGCCAAACTTGGCTAAAAGGAGTTAACTCACTCTCATTTAACAGAAAATCAATGAGGGTTGAAGATATATACTAACCTTTCAGTATTATTTAATAGAGCGCAATCCAACAAAAAAGGAGTTATCAATCAGCCAAAGTGCTGACTGAATCACTTGTGAAGCAGCACTATTGGCTGAAGGTTGCATTAAAAACTGTGTAAATCCATGTGCTCAGGCAATGGCCTTGTAGACAGAAATTGGGCAAAACATCCCAAAACACCTGGAAACTGACATTTTCACAGTGTAGTAATGCTGATGGCCTTGAACATAACTGCAATTAGCGCAGCAAGTGTTCATCCGTTTGGGGGGAAAAATGAATTAGTGCTGGCTATTTTGGTCTTCATTCAGTCTTTCTCTTTCATGTCTTGTTTCTCTTAGTTGGGAAAAGAAAAAGAGCCGTAATCACGTTACCAGCCAACACGCCACTGACCCGCGATAAGGGAAACGGCAGAGGATTAGGAATGCTTTGCCGGGCTGCTTAGGCAAGAGTCGGACACGGAAATATGAAAAGGTATTAACCATCCTTTGTACAGTGTCTCACTAGAGTTCTCAGGCGTGTTCATCATTTTCTATGTTTTCCTTCTCTCCCATTATCACGTACTTAAAACCTGAAAATTACTTGTTTAGCCTGCTACCTAGAATGTGAAAAGGTTAAATATGAAAACAGATTCTCTTTCTTTTTCCTATAGGATAAAATAAGCTGTTGGTTTCCTAAGAGGCCATAGATATTTTCAAAGCTCTGCACTGAACGGTTTCTAGATGGTGTGGCAAGTGTTGTGTCTGTTAAAAAAAACCTGATAATTTTGTAGTGTCTCTTAAGAAAGAAAATAATAATAATTTTAAAAAATCATTGCTTCATCTGCTTTTTCTTTCCCACTTACATCTGGAAGTACCTAATAAATATGTCCCATAAACTTGCAACTTCACAGACCTAATTAGCTGTCAAAATTTACACAGAAGGATTGTTTATGATGAAGGCTTCACTTTCCAAATAAACAAAAAATGCTTAGATAATAAACTCAGAAATAAATGCAGAAATAAATGAAGTAGTACTTCAAGGTAACCATCTGTGTGTTATGTGAGAGAGGCACGAAGAAGTTGTATCCATATACATTTTTATCATACATCCTAATGATTATATTAAACATAAACAGCAAACATATTTCTAATTGATGGAATTTTGGATGTTCACTTAATGGCTGAGTGATTTTTATCACTCAATTTTGTATTTTTAAGTATGTAAACTAAGCAAGAGGGAAAAAAAATACCCGTAATGAAAGGAATATATGTCAGTTATGTGGCAGTGTGGGTCATCTACCGGGCGTACCTGCACCTCGGCTGAGATCAGTGCTTCTTTGACTTACACTGTCTGCCAGGGTCACTCACCCCCCCTGTTTCTGGTGCTGATTTTAAAGTATTTTCAGCCTTGGCCTGAGTCACTGGCTCCATCGAGTAGGTGTTTTTCAGACTCCTTTCATGAAATGTGAATATGAGTTGTTTTTTTTTTTCCTTCAAGTAACTGATTCCTCTTCATTGAAACACGTCCTCAGATGCCGTACGAACACTGGGACAGTTGGTCTTTACAAACAGACACTGTCTTTCCACTACCAACCTGCTACATTTCCTGCTATCTATTTTGAGTTCCCGGCTGGTACACACCACAAAGAACAAATACGTGCACACCTCCACGGCTCCTGGGCGTGCAGAGCACCAGCTCCCCGCGTTTGTCAGGGTATTGGGAATTGCAGAAGAAATAGGGCTTGGCTCTCGGACAGCGTGCTGAGAGGTCACTGTACAGGGTTGGTGGGTGAATTAATGGAATCCACACCCGCGGAGCCCACACACCAGCTGTTGAGATTGCTCTCACAATTTCAGAGCATTCAGTGTAAGCTCCCAAAAGGGAAAACCTACCGAGAAACCCAGCCCCTGAAACAACATGTTTTCTGGAAGCATATTCAGCAGAAAGACTGATACAGAAGAAACTTTTCTACATGCTATCCCCGAAACAAGTGGGAATACCGTTCGCTGTCACTGACAGCAAAATCTGTGTACTCGGTTGTGTTCACACTTGTTCTTCTCACACCCGTTCATATCAGAAGTCCCAGTGCCTCTTCTGTGCCATCCTCTGGTCAGACAGACAATTCCCAAAGGGCATCTCAGGTTATGCTCTAAAGCTATGGAGACTCCTTTTCAACCACCAGTAGATTGCTCAGTATATTACTTGATCATGAAGATGTTTTCTCTCTCAGCCACCATGACAGGCAGCCAACAAACTCCAATCCTCTTCAGCTCTGCCTATCCCCTTTTGACGAGGGGCAGGAAGACGAAGAAATCACACCCTAAATTCCCATTTAAAAGTGCTTTATGAGTTCTGTCCGAACGGGTTCTTCAACTTAACAGATGACTTTCTGAAAGAAAGCTCTCTACTCCAAAAATCGCCATAGATTTACTCACTTTTTCTTTACAAGATTGAGCTTTTAAGACTTCTTTGACTCTCTATGTCCATAGCTATGTATAGTCGGGGGCCAGCCTGCCTCACCCACAGTGCTGAGACATCTCCCTGTGCGTTCGCACACACTCACCTGGATGATGCCCCTCCGCTGCTAATCACCAAGCCTCATTTTACCAGGACAGAGGCAGCTCTCCGAGATGTTTATGGCAGCTGCAGAGAGCTCCTCTCTGACCTCTGTTAAAGATTATGCAGCGGACATGGCAGCCGAGTCAGATTCAAAAGTCAGGTTCAAAAGGACAATATTTCAACAGCTTTTGGACCAATGTAGCTGGAACTTCTCCCTTCCACCATTCCAGGAAAATGCAGGTTGTCTCACACTTAGGAAGAAGAAAGGATGGTCCCTTACTGTCATCAAGCTGGGGTTCTTCAGGACAGAGTCAGCAGAACACCGCTGCATGTCCTCCAGCCCAGCTTTTTGGAGTACTTTGTAACAAAACCATTGAATTTCAAGGGAATTGCGGCAACATCACAACGGTTCTGTGCTCACTGTCCCTGCCTACGAGCGGAGTGAGGCAAAATGCTCGTATGTGGTCCAGAAAGATAAGAGCCAAGAGAAACCACATCTCATCAGCGCAGAGCATCTGTGCCGCTACAGCAGGATAACATCAACACCGTCAGTATCAAAAAGCTACAGTCGCTGGAGGGTTATCCCGAGCACTACATGGCATGAGCTGCAACAGAGACAGCCAAGAAATGCAACGTCACCTCATCTGGTTCGCGGTGGAGGTGAGAGCTCAGAAAATTCTGGTAACGTTGCAGTCTTCCCTTATTTGAGGTCTGTACAGCAAAAGCAGATAGCACTTAAGGCAAAGAAGAAAATTAGAGAGTACTGAAAGCGTCCGTCCTGGCTAAACCAAACCAAAATGACTCAGCAGCTACGGAAGGGGCGGAGAGTTGAGAAATACTGCACATATTACTGAGTTCATATACCTTCTCAACAAATACTTTTCTGTAGCCCTGGGGACTGTGTCCTCTGAGCTCTCACACAGAGAAGCCACTTCTCTCTTGGCGCATGTCCCTTGGGATGGACTTTGGAACGACTGCCTGGACTTGACTGACTCTAATAGGGAAGAAGATGCCAACAATGAAGATACTTATGCTGCAGTCCAAAGGTGTTATCACAACTAACAGTCGTACTTGCCTAGTGTTGAAATATCTAGTGACAGTATCAATAATCCGTGGGTCTGCAGAGACGCCAGATTCAGCACAGGCTGAAAAAAATTCTGAAGATCCTGAATAAATATTCAGGCTAACTTGTGCTGAGCTCCTTGCCACTTCCCAGACTGTGCTATTAATATCGAGCTCAGTAGGTTAAAGCTAGTTCAGATACGCTTGGGTGAGCCGCAGTCACACCTCTGGATTGCAGGGTGGGTCTGTCCCTTGCCACCGGTGTACAGGAAAGGATTTGGAATGGTATAGCAATAATTTAGAGATATTTATAGTTTTTGCTGTCAAATGCAGGCAGAATACATTGGCAAGAAATCTCCAAGAGCTGGACAGCTCTAACCAAGCACTTATAATGGTTGGGAAAAACTGTAGGTCCGAAACAGATCTATATTTGTGTACGTATTTTTTACATTGTTTTATATCTGACAAACCTGTGTTACTGCTGGCGAGCCTTACGCTTGATAGCTTCCCAGAACACCCCTGCGAAAGAGACCGATGGCGTAAGTCTGAGCTCTTGTGCAGACTGTCAGACCACGGAAGATACTGAACCCCAGTGAATCATATCTCCGTTACTGTTCAGGATTGTCTCCGCACTAACATTAATACGTAGGCACATGTAACCTGCGCAGAGGTTTAGTAGAGTTCATTCAAGAAAACTAACAATTGGCATCCATCAGCAAAGCTGCAGGTAGATGCCTGATTAGAGAATCACTCTTTACAGATGGCTGTGCACTTGTGTCCCGCTCAGCGTATAACCAGCAGAAAATTAGGTTTGTTTGGGTTTTTTTTTTTTTGTAAGTACCTTTATAAATTTTGGGTTAGCAATTTGCATTTCTAGGACTGTGATTATTAACCAAAGTGACAGGCTGGGGGGCATCCTAATACATATTTAAATATTTTTTGTGGGAATGAAGCATGCTCATTCATATTTTGAGCAGGAATAAATAAAGGCCTGGCAGAGGGGGGGGAAAAAAAAGTAAAATCTATTCTGTAGCACTGCAGAGAGGGGATAAAGAGCCCCCCAAGACACCATTGTACTTAGGAAACTCTGGCAATTAACTGTTTAGCATGTGGACAATGAGAACTTCCAAGCATAGAGGAGGAAGGGAAAAATTCTAAAAAAAATACTGTCCACTTTCCTGGACTTCACCTCAGATACCAGTGGTCAGGACCTAGCAGTTACTTGCTTTAATAAGCCACACAAGCGTGTATGGGATGTATTTCAAAAAGTCTGATGAGAGGTATTGCCTACAGGATCAAGATGAATTAGAAAGAGAGCCAGGAATTTACATAACAAAAGTACCAGACTTTGAAACTACCCTTACTGCCCAAACCCCTGCTCTTCCAAATTCACCATCCTGAAGTATCCCACCCTGGGGATAAGTTACACTTGGTTTACTTTAAGCATGAGTATGTAGATGCTCATGTAAGACCCGAACTCACCAAGACAAGAACCTGCAGACACAGTTGTAATAACACCACAGTCGCTTCCAGATCCCATTTGCTTATTTTGTTCCTCTAATTATTTTTCCTCTCTCCTCTGTTCTGATGGCAATAACATTTCTAGCAAACACCCATGTACCCGAGTGGTGGCTTGGAACAGACTGACGCATACGCATCAAAAAATGCCAGGCTTCAGATGATATCGCTATACCTCCAGTACATCACATTACTTTAAAGATCAAAACAGACTTTTACATTTGAACGAACTATTTAGCATATTGTAGAACCAAAAGATGGAACAAACTTTCCCTGGAGGGAGGATCCAGATGAGTAGCTGGTTGGTTTGCGTTCATAAAACAGCTTCCCCCTCTTTGTGTATCATACTCTCTTATCACGATGCTATCTGAACACCTTTCCAAAGCAATTAAATCTAGGCAAGTTGTCTGGATTTTCTCACATCACCGTACATTTTTTCTTGTCTACATCCAGGAGCAAAAGAGAGATTATTGTATTGATTTTCATCTCATATAAAACTTTATACCTACTAAAGAAACTGTTACAGCAGGGCTGGACGCAGCTGGCTGGGGATGTGTGCTCTCCCCAGCTGAGTGCCACCAGCGCCGCACAGTCCCACTCCGTCACACATGGGGACGCTGGGCATCTCAGAGAAGGCAATTTCTTGTAGCTACCGAGAATTACTCACTAAATAAGTGAAGGAATTAAAATTTGCGTAGACAAATAAAAAATGCAAAGCCTCAGTGAAAGCACAGTAAGGGGAATCTGTGAAGCTCTTGCTCACAAGGATGTTTTCTAGCCTGCAGCGGGTTTTGTGAGATATTCTATTTAATGAGATTATCTTAGATGCAATTTATAATGATGTCGACTGAAGGAGTTAATCTGATACCAAGAAACTAAGATATCTGAACTTATTTTCTGTGGCCACTGAGTTGAACTGTTGTGTTCCTCTTTCTGCTAACGCTAGATTGTTATTGCAACATACTTTTCTGCTTTTTTTCCCCCAATATATGAACTTTTTTTTATTTTAGTTACTTTGAGAGCTGAACCTTAGGACTGGCAATTGACTATTTTCCACATGATCTGTTTAAATGCCTCTTCATATTGAGGAACGGGCTGCCGTTAAAGAGAACTGAAGCCGAGGATCCCTGGTTTAACTGATCCCGCGGGGCAGAAGGTATGAGAATACGAGAGGTCACATCGCTGGGCTGCGTAAGGGAATCCCAGCCCTGCCGAGAGATAAAGGCAGCCTGGAGCTGGCAGGGTGACTGCAGGGAGAGGGGGCTCAGCCAGAGATAAGTGTGGTGAAGAGAGAACCGTTGGGGAAGGTGGGGTGAGCAGCAAGGGAGGGCAGCAGGAGTGTTAGATAAAAAAAAAAAAACAACTAAAAAAAATCTAAATTAAACTAAACACTAAAAAAAAAAAATATCTAAAACCCAGCTCCTTGGGACATCGGGTGTCTCAATGGGGGAAGGGGCCTTGAATTCCCAGCGTGTGTTTGCAGTCAGCAATAAGGAGACGGCACTGATCAAAACCCAGGGAATGAAATAAGCAGAGCAAAAAAAGAGAAGGCAGCGGCTGTCCGGAGGGGGAAGCACCGTAGCAGGGTGCTGTGTGTGTAGCAAGGGTTTGATGCCACTCTGAACACAGAGCGATCGCATGATCGACTGGATTCCCATGGTGGATTAGATCCACCGTCCCAGCAACCTCACTGTGCTGGATGGTGTTTGGCTGCTTGGCGAAATTTCACTATTTCTAATTATTTTGCTTGGGACTCACTTCCCAGACAATTTTACCTTTTTCTTTACCTTATCCATAATTAATGTACTAAAACCTGTGCTTGGAAAGACTAATGAGAAGGGAGCAATGAAACCCCTGCTCTCTCAAGTGGACAAATATAAAAAAAAATAATGAAGAAACACCAGGTAAAATTCTCCCACTTAGAGTTTCAAGACAAATATAAAAAAAAATAATGAAGAAACACCAGGTAAAATTCTCCCACTTAGAGTTTCAATGAGAATGTATTTATCTTTTGTGTTGAAAAGTGTTTGGGGTGCTTCCCCCTTTAGTAGAATAAAGTCCAATGCCCACAGCATCATCCTTGTGTTGGCACACAGAGAAGTCCCACAGGCCAAACGATGGCCACCGGCAAGGCAGCGTGGAACAAATCCGATCCATCATCCAGGAGAAGTGATTCCCGGCCACAGCCGCACTGGTTGCTATAATGACATCCCACTTCGCTTCTTTGAGTCCTTCCGTGCAATGGGACTGAAGGACAAGATCTCCTTGTAAATGTGCTCTTGAAAGACAGAAGAAAATAACCATGAATGTGTGATTTTAGAGGACACAAATGAAAGTTTGAATGTTATATGTGCAGAGAGGAGGTATTCAGTGGAGGGGATGTGGCAGGCACAAGCTGGAAGAGATAGACAAAGCAGAGAGGGAAAAGAAGTCTGCCTGAAGAGCTGGAGGGATCTTTGCTGAATGCATAAACGCAAGAGCAAGGCCAGGGAGATGGGCACCATCATTGAGGCACCAGCAGGCAACTGCAGCCTTACTCAGCATGTGCACAGTAAAGAGAGAGAGGTAGAAAAGTCTCGTGCTAGAGAGGGACCTCAAAGAAGATAAACTTCTTACTTCTCCACTCATCTATTGAAAGCTTTTCGTGTTCCAGAGAATCGTCATAGGACTGTTGCGCTTCTGTCTCCTCCTCAACGTCTCGGAACTGGTCAAAATAGGGGTGAGCCAACGCCTCCGTCGCTGTAAGGCGCTTTTCCACGTCGAGCTGCAACATCTTGTCAAGCAGGTCCACTGCTGTAGGAGAAGACAGGAACAGGGCTAAGCAAGGTGCGATGGAGAACAGGCACCCTGTGCATGAGCCCTGCAGGTGACGGGACTAGTGTTTCCAGTACTACATTCTCCAGACCTGAAAATGAAAGAGATTCCTCAACCCGGCCAAGGTAGCGCGGAGCTCCCATCAGTGGGGATGCAAAATCTGCCCAACGGCAGCCTTAGGGAGCTCTTACTAACAGAGCTGGAGGTGTAAATTGTGCAGAAATAACAGGCCATGCTGCACAGATGGGGCTGCAAGAACATAAAGAGCAAGCCAGTAACTTCAAGGTATTTTTCAGTTTTAATCATTTGCTTTCGCTCTGACCCCCGCAACTCAAAGTAGTCTTAACATGAGTAATCTATACAGAAATCTATATATCCCTGGTAAACAGGAAGGCAGGAAACTCAGATACCAACTAGTCTGTCAGCCCTGTTCCCCCCCTTAGTTTTAACATCTGAATGCTTTCTTCCTTTCAGCTTTTAGAAGAGTTTTGCTCGCTCTCACCTCTAATCTACTTGGGAAAAGAGCTCGTTGTAAGAGATCGATTTTTACCCTAAAAATTGCACATCTCAGCTGCCTGTTAAATATCAATAGATCCAGGTGTTCAGCAGTTAGGATGTAAGCTGTTCTCTAAAGAAAAACAAATAAATAAATAAATGGACTGTGGGGCTCTCTTAGCACCTTATCAAAACCTATGATGCCTTACATGTGGAGCTGGGAAATAATAAGGAAAAAAAAAGAAAAGCTGGTTTCTTTATCTAAATGCTACTGACCGTAACAGCACCTGCTTGGCTACAAGAAACACGCTCTGGAAGCCAATATCAGCCAAAATTCATCCCAACTCTCAGACCAAGTGGAGCTGATATATGCAACTGTCCTAATCCCATAATTTGCATCCCACAACCCAGACATCCCGTTATACCCAGCACTTGCTCTCTTCTGGCTTGTTGATATGAGAGTGTGAAGTTTATCTCTTCCTTAAACATTGTACGTTACAGGCTGTGTCATTTTAAATTTTTTAAAAAATAGTAATAAAAAAAGAAAGCAGTAAATGGCCAAGAACAGCAGAACATCGCCATTGTAATACCAATAAAGAATCATTTGGCTTTTAATTCATACATATTTGCCCTGGGGAGGAGCAGGGGCCCAACCTGCAAGGGAGAAAGTAGCAAGAAATTATGCGAAAGAGGAGAGAAAAAAGAATGGAGCTGTGGCAGTCAGCCTGCCTCCTTTCCGGTGGTGAAAACTGGTGAGAAATGCTGGAGATTACTTACCTTGAGGATTGGCTTTGGGGAAAAGCACAGACAAATCCTTCTTGGGGATTTTAGGAAGGGACTTGATATAACTCTTAGCCTGAAAGAGAAAGGAAAACACGGACATTTACTGCCCGTGGACAAGTGCCAGGGGGCTGTGAAATACAGCTCTCGGGTCTCATGGCTCAGATGAGCAAAGGCAAATGGAGAAAATGGCAGATCGTCCCAGATGTCACATTTCAGCGACCAGTTTGCAAGGAACTATTTTTATCAATGGAGATACAGAAATATTCCTGTTTTAAGGGCCAAACCGGAGAACAGAGGAGGTCGCTAGTTTGCAGGGGTGTCAGGCACCTCGCCCGCAGTCCCTGCAATCTACACCAGTTCCCAGCACAATGCCAAATCCATCAGGTGTGCCACTGGCAAAGAGACTGGCACCTTCCTTGCCAAGGAGAACACACTGCTGTCACTCCTCTTCACTGCTGCTGTAGAAGCAGCACCTCTCCCACCTCAAAGACATGGCCAAGTTAACCCCTCCCCACCACCCCTCTGCCAGCAAGACCTGAATCCAGAGTGAACTTTCTTACCGCTTTGTCCTCCAGCTTCTCCACGAAGTCTTCTCCTGGATGCCCCGTTACTTTCAAGATCTGAGTCAGTTGATCTAGGTCTGGCAGGCTGTGTTAAAGATCACCCGTCTAGGAGCCAGCCCTGGACACCCCCCAACAGCTCAGCCCGTGGGCTGGGCGCCGGAGAGCCCGAGGACCCGTGGGACCTATGAGGAGGTTACGATACAAACCCAACAGAGCCGCACGAGCGGAGACTCACTGTATGGGCAATAAGAGCTCCACGGCTCCTTTCCTGGGATGCCGTTTTCATCAACGGATAATTTTGCTGGCACAACTCAGCCAAGCCATGTGCCCGTGGGCTTGGGGGATACGCAAGGGTTTGGGGATAGACCTGTGGCCACACAAGGTTGTCGAGCACATGTGGCCAGCACAGACGTGTATTTCTAAGGATGGCTTAGCCCCCTCCTATCTTCTCTCTGTTTTCCTCACCAAAAAGACCGGTCCCTGAAATTACCTCCTGGTAAACCACCAGACTGACACCTATTTTTCTCAGCAGCCTCAGTCATAAAAGCCCTTTCACACACACCAACAATTATTACTCCCCCCAAGGGAAACGGTTCAGCTTGAAAGGATACAGTCTTTTCCTTTAAACAGCGTTTTCCCGGTCAGCATTTCTGCCATGATACAGCCAATAGACCAGATATCCACTGTTCAGAGAGAAAAAAGGAAAAAAAGAAAAGGACAGTAAAAAGGCAGCAATTATTGCTGGGGCTGTTGTTTGCAGCAGGCACTGATTTAAATTTCACTCCCATTTTCCACCCTCCCCTGTTCTTTCTATGCTGCTAAAATCTCTGCTTTCATCATTTCCCGAAGGCACTAGCTTTGGGAGTTGTGCAACCACTTTGGGACTTGCTCTGCTCCAGGGGACACTGATGATACAGAAGAAAAACATCTGGAGGATTACGTGAGGTTTGACCCAGGCGTGACAGCGGGATCCCGGGGCTCGTCACCAGCCAGTCACACCACCGAAGCACGGCAGCTCACCTGTCTGGTTGTAATGCATCCAGTTCAGAATGACTTCTGGGGCTCTGTACCAGCGCGTAACCACGTAGCCGGTCATTTCGGCATCAGCGTGTCTGGCCAAGCCAAAATCCAAGATCTGCAGTCAACCAAAGGAAAAGGGAGAAGGAAGGGCAGGAAAGAAAAGAGAAATCCTACGGGCAAGTGAGAATCTACTTCTAAGAGGTAACGAAGCAGATCCAGTCAGATAATAACAAAGCTCTAACTACACCACAGCCACCCACGGGACGGTTCAAAGAACTAACAGGTTTGTCTTAATTCCACTGTAAATTGCAAGCCAGCTGCAAAACCAGTTGCCATGTGAAGACCCTGCTGAAAGGATCAGTGCTGTGTGCTACCTGGGAGGTCACTTCCTTTCTCAAAGCTTAAGTTTCAACTGTATGAGCTTTATTTAATTGAGTTGCTCCATAACCTCACAGCGAAGGCGTGCTCCCAAGCCACCCCGACTCACCCTTTGCTATAAAAACACCTCGCGGCTGACGGGGTGGCCTCTCCCTCAATATTGGAGATGAGCATAGCTTGACCCAACCTTTACGGGCAACGGAGCTGTTCCCTGTAATATACGTTACAGAAAACGCATGCTAGAGCGCCGCACCAACGAGCCGCGAGCAAACCCTTCAGAGCAATACTGAAAATAACTTTGTCTGGAATCACAACCACCATGTCAATGAGAACCAAAGGGTGACTGTGGTTGAATCCAGTTATCCTTCAGAGATCGTCCACCTAACGCAAGTATTGCTCAGCAGTATTGAATTTATTTAGGAAGACATTACGAACTGCCATGCCGCAGGAATTACGGCGACAGGATGTTCATTCCAAGTCTTGGGCCCTGATTCAGCAAGTTACATCAGCAGGTGAGTATTTCCCACTGCCTGCAACCGCCGAGTAATGAAACGCCTTGAATCGAGTCTCGGAAGGCAAGAGGAAACATGACAGTGCCAAATTCCTGCTGGCAGAGCAGTTCCTCAGCGATCCGATATGCCACATGCTACAGAGTGGTGCTTTTCCACCTACCTTTAGCTGACAGTCTTCGTTCACAGCCAGGTTGCCTGGCTTCAGGTCCTACGACAGACAAGAGCAGAATAATAAGGATGTTTTAATTTGCAACGCATCAACACGAGCCTCAGCCAAACCTCTGCTCGTCTTTGATGGGATCCTGTAACATCCCGAGTCCGGTATTGATACAGCACAGACACCATGCCTGCTACACTGTACAGCTTTAGATTACTATTTTATTTTTTCCTGAAACAGTTCTAATTCAAAAAGCATCATAAAATGCTTCTCAGCTCATCAGAAGACACAGCATTTCCTCAAAATGCTTCACAAATGAGCAAATCCAAACACATATAGGGTGTAGGAGGGAAAGGAAGACAGACACGAGACGCCTTAGAGCAGACCAGGCTATTAGCAAAACGATGGTTAGGAATTTATTAACTTAACAGCCAAGCTGTGTTTCTCCTAAACAGATAAAAATCAGAGTAAGAGCGCACATGAACTTACCCTGTGGATGATGCCGGCTGAGTGAATATACTGCAATAAAAAGAGGAGCCACAACGTGAGCACCAGCAGACAAGACTCTCTGTTCTCCAGCAGAGAAACGAGCGCTACGGACAAGACCTTGCTGAGAACACACCTCCGCAGCCTGCTGCGGGTCCCCAGCCCCCAGGGCAGCGGTTGGAAAAGAAATCACCGCACTGAATTTCTGACAGTATTTGCAGTTACATTGCTGCTCCAAAGAAGAGGCACAGAGCAGAAGAGGAGGTATGGAGCAATAGTTCCTTAGGGCAAGTACACTAATAGCTTGGAACTATCAAACAAAGTCATCAGGATTACAGGTAGCAACATGGTGAGTAGATGACATGAAAACTTTGTTGGATTAAGTGTTAAACCATGTGAAGAAAATCTCATCCTTAAAACACAAAATTGGAAATCAGATTCGAGTTGCAAAAACTGACTACGCGGCTTTTAGCACACCAGTTAAACCTTCTGTGTGTTCTTCCCCCCTTTATTTAAGCTCCAGATAACAGTGATCTGGGGAAAGGTTATTAAGGTGAACCCATTAATGCCTGTAAGCCACTGCTCTGACGCCAGGTGAAGGACATTACAGAGGGCAGCTTAAGACATTGTCTTTACATCCCAGGGTTTGCAGTGACTGCTTTCTGCTCTCTCAAAGCCAGTTACAGCAGCATGTTCCTTCCGTGTTCTACTGAATAGAAAATCATTCCCTGCCTTCCCCCCCCGAGAGCCTCAGTTGGGAGTTCAGCCGAAGCTCCCTTTGCTGCCAGCCTCTTCCTTTCTACGCGCAATTTGCTAAGGGTTTGGGGAGTCAGAGAGTGACGCAACCACTGTCACAGAAAAACCATCGCAAGGTCTCTGACTGCCGATTGCTTCGATACCCGATTGACTGATGTGAACAAGCAGTCACTTTACTGATGTGTGCTGGAACAACAGCAAATATACCCCCACATCTTCCTGTACAGTCTCGGAAGGGGGTTTAGTTATGGTCAACCCAGAGGTGATGTGTAGAGGAGACGCGGGGAGTCACTAAACTCCTCCAGACCCACCTACCTTCAGCCCTTTCAGCATTTGGTACACCAGGTACTGGATCTTTTCATCACTGAATTCATGTCCCATGATCTTTTGTAAATCTGTCCGCATGTATGGCATCACCAGGTAGCTAAAAGGCAGTAAGATAAGGCCCTGAGTCTAGAAGAAAAACATAGGGAACCAGGCTAGCCTTGGTCTCACTTGTTTGGGGTTTTTTTGGCTGTGTAACTTACTGTAACTAACACGAGTTGTTGTGGCAGTGTCCCTGGCTGACTGGCATAGCCCGCAGTGATGCTGGGATTTCAACCTGCTCTGAAAACTGCTCTTTCTCCTCCCCTCATATTGGATATCTGACGTCAAGTAAGAACAAGAATCTTCCGAACTTTAAGGATCCTGAATTAGTTTACTTTAGACCTCAGTGATGTTCAATTCCGGACAGCCTTACACCATCTGGGAGCTGAAACATCTTGCGCAGCTTTAAAGAGTCTTGCAAAACTGCTGCGTTGGCTCCCAAATTTATCTCTGTAATGTTCTGCAGCCCTGCCTTGGAAGGCACCACCTAGCTTCCCTCGGTCTTTGGCCTGCCTGCTGACACTGCTAATTAGCTGACGGTCTTCCAGCAGGAACTGCTCTGAGAACCTTCAAACACTTTTCCTGCAGGCTGCTAAATACCCAGCCTTCAGCCAAAAACCCAAACCCAGGCACGCGCTGCTCGTGCCCAAGGATGGGGACGGGAAAACGACTCGTCCAACCTGACCATCAACACTGAGGGAAACACCACCACCAACAACAAAAAAGAACAGTCAGAATCAAGATGAAAAGAAGGCAGATCTTTAAAATTCTCAGTTTAATTGCCCCAGGGGCTGATGAACAATATTTCTCCCATTCCAAGTGTGGCCGCTTAGCTCAGAAGTCACACAGGCAGCGCGTTAGCACCGATCACGCCACGCGTGATACGCCATGGAATGCAATGCCCCTTTGTTACATACGTTGCTGTATATATACTGTGTTCTCCCAGCTGTGAGCACAGCAGAGCAGCTGTCGATGTATTCTGGGTATTTTAGCCACAGGAACTGACTTGTGCTTTTGATTCTCCTTGTTATTTGGGGATGTCTGACTTTAGTCTGGGCCCTTTTCAACTCACAGCCTGTTGGACCGCACCTCAACCCCAGCTATTAACCTGCCGCTAAGTCACAGCCGGCTTCGGCAATGCCTGAGTCTAGATAGAGCGAATGCAAACTCTGAACTTACAAGTCCTGGAATCCCTGGTAGGAGGCGGCGGAGGTGAAGACATCAAGCAGCCCAATGACCTGATGGAGAAGAGAAGTCCACATTTAAACCTGGAAAGCATTTGCTGTGCACGTGGGACTCAGGTAGCAGCTCTCCACCGGCACATGCAGATGGGTGAGCACCGAGAACTCCATCTGAGGAATCCAAGGACTCCTCATTATGCTGCGCGGCTGCTTTTCCTCTTACTAATGCACAGGAGCACCCATTACACATCTGCTTCAGCCTGGTGCCAACTGGGCGCAGCAGACAGGCAGCAGTCAAACCCCGAGACTACCTGCATGTGCCAAACGTCAGGACCTCTCAATTAAAATAAAGGTGATGCCACCAGAAAGGACCTGCTTCCAGGTGGCAAGAAAATCCCCCTTGTTTCAGCAGGAATGGAGTGAAATGAGTACTTACGTTCTCATGTTGCATGTGCTTCAACAGCATGAGCTCTCTGTACGCTCGCTTGGCGAAGATCTCCGACTGGAACGGGCGGCAGAGCTTCTTGATAGCCACTTTCTCCCCTGTCTTCTTGTCTATGGCTGAACTGCGGCGGACAAATAAGAACCAGTTCTGACATCGGCAGTATGTTTTAACAAACTTTGCACTACCAAAGGTTTTCTCCTAGGGAAGAGCTAATTCTGGACCTCACAGAAGAACAGCAAAGAAGGGCCCCTCGATCTTTCCCAGTGGAGCTCCGGGTTACCCTGTGTGACCCAGGGCAGCAGACCACAGCCCGTGCTCTCTGCAGGACGGGGTGGGATACCGACCAAAGGATTAGTGACCCAGTGTTTACTCCCCTTAACCTGCAGAAACGAGCTGGAGCTAACAGAACCGTGAGAAGAGGAAAACAAAAATGGTTAAAGGTCAGGAATTAGGTCTAACTCTGCCTTCTCCTTCCCTAATTCACGGAGATAAGGGAATAAAGCAATTTCGGCTTCACCATCTGCTTGGGGGTTGTTGTCTTTTAAAGGTACGTCAGCCGCCTTCGTTGTATTCTGGAGCAAAGACTGGATGTCACACACTGAAAATACAGGCTGCTGCAATTCATTCTCCTGCATTCAGGAGCTTAGATGCTTCACATATGCTTCTGAGTAAAAGCAGGTCTGGCTGAAAATGAGACTCTGTTATAAAGCTAATAAAAACGTGGTACAACAGCCGTCGCTGGAGATGTGCCGTGTTATTCCCTCTGGTCATGGTTGCAGTTTGTGGCCGGACAGGGCGATCCCGCCACACTTTCTCTGCTTTTGGAGGCTTTTTGATCAGGCCCCAGGTTTCACCAGAGGAGAAGTGGGGAGAGAGCTTGTCAGGCAGAGACAGCTGTAACTGGGGACTCTCGGCAGTGTTTTCCAGGGGGGGTTTCAGTGCACCGCATTACACATTGGTGCCTCAGCCCTTCCTTGACCCCTGCAAGAGGCAAAGAAAGGGTTTTCCCTGCCAAATCGCGCTGTGGGTTTCCAGAGCAGTTCCCATCCTCCGTAAATCCTTATCTCACACGGAAACAGAAGGGCTATAAATCGGCGTGTTCAGTCCCACGGCTTTTCACTGCACAGCGTAACTGTGCCCCCGTGAACGCTGGCATTAGTGCTTTGCACGCATCCTCCAGCCTCATGCAGATATTTTTCTCCTGCTTCCTTCTCCGAAGGGACGCTTGATTCACCCCGACCAGTCCCCAGCTGCAGCCACAGCTCCTCCCTCGAGGCTCCCACAGGACCTGAGACAGGGAAGGGCAGGTACCATAAAGCTGTAAAGCAACGTTACCGTGACCTCCAGGGCCGTCACTCAGAGGCCAGACTTCATAAATTGAATAAACAGGGAAACGCCATCTATAATAACGCAATCAAACAGTGCATTTTGCTGGGTTTAGGGCTGATTACAGTAGGAGAGGTGGGACCATCCTGCTCCGCGTGGCTTTCCCTTCGGTTCAGTGCTGAGGAGGGGTTATCAGTTCCTTGCTGCAAATCTTGGAAGTCTCTTGCCCAGCTTTCTCCCACGGTCAGCCACAAGCGATCAGTTGTGGTGTGTCCTCCGGCAGCCTGGGCCAGCAGCAGCTCTCATCAACCTCCCCGATGCCATCGGGCAATCTCCCCGCTCTTGGCCACTGAGGTCTCTTCCAGTTGCTCTAAGTAGTGCGTGACGAGAGCAGACACATCCTTTGAGAGGCGCGACGGCAATTTCGTCAATGCATTCAGATGGGAAAAGCAATGGAAGCGCGGGATCAGCTACACGACGCAGCTTCAACGCTGAAGATGCCATGGGGTATCTTGGGAGGACAGGGCAGAGGTGTCTCAGTTTCAGGACGTCAGCAGGCGTCGGCAGAGGGGACAGCACAGTGTGGAAGTTCTCCGAGGAGCAAGGGATGTAAGAGGAAGGGACTTGGACCACATAGTCAAACAGCTTCTGCAGAATTCATGGCAGATTTCCTAATCTGAGGGTGCGTGTTCTTACCTGCCTTCCCAGCTGCTGGCCTGCAGAGCACGGATCTACCCCACCACGCAACGCAGGACAGTTTGGGTGATGGAGCTTCAGCCTGCCCAGCAGGGACGCTGCTGTCACCCTTGTCATGAGGCACAGCGGAGAGTTAATTCAGCTGCCGCAGCTGGGAGAACCCACCACGTTTCTTCCCAGCACAGGTTTAATGAATGGCAGAAGTTCGGGATGCCACCGGGCAGGCAGAGCTGTGTCCTTGGCAGAGATGGGCAAGACCAGTGTTGGAGGGGTCAGAGGACTCTTCTTCCACAATTGCATTCGACTGGAAGCCAAATCGCTACAGATTTTGGCAGAATTAATAAAGGAAGAAACACATCTGTGCCGTTTTGCCTGAGTTAGTTCCCTGGCAGCCCAAGGAGGTGTAAAAGCCGACAGCTCGGAATAACGCTGTGACAGGAAAGCTTCCCAGCAATTCCCAGCAGAGGACAGCAAATCCTAACTCCACACGCTTCCACCTCTGCTTTGCGCAGGAATCGGCACCAAACCCACCCTGCTGAGCACTCTCCCTGCGGTAACACCACCCTGGACCCGCTGTAACGCCCATCCCTCCCTCCCCGAGACCTCCAGAGCAGCCGAGACTTTCCCTGGGACCAGTGAGATTCGTCATCTTGTTGGTTTTTTTCTGGTGGGCAAGGAAAGTTTGGAAGGATTTCTCTTCCCTGTCTTTATTTTCTTTTCTTCCTTCTTTCCTTTATGATAAAACCCAGAAAACACTGTACAAATATCAAAAATGCCAAGTTTAGTCTTGCCTGATTTGGCAGGACTCATTTCAGCATCTCAGAAGCTCAAACGCAGCCGGACAGCAGAATGGGGGAAGGAAACACTGGGTGTAAATAAGCAGCCAGGGGACAAGGACAGAGCCTGGGCCCCAGGGTTTCAGGATCGGTGCCGTGACAGCCAGCAGACCGACTTTGCCCNTTTTTTTTTTTTTTTTTTTTTAGCTCAGCGTGTTATGAAACAAGAGCTCCGTCCGGATCCTGTCAATGGGCTGTTTCATATTTAACCTTTCAAAAAGTCACCCGTCTCCTCCGGTTCGCCAACGTAAACAAAGCAAGATCAGACGTCTGCTTGCTCGCGCTACAGGCACCTTTGCCCAACTGATTAATTAACAGCAGCTCGTGCTGCGCTGTCGTAGGTTGAGGATTATCCTCAGCCGGGAAGAAGTCCCAGTCTGACCAATCCTGGTTTACAATCATTTCTATCTATTTGATGATTTCAAGCTGGAAGCACTATCAAGGTGGGGGTGGCATCGTCCGGCTCCTTTCCCCAGGCAGCCCAGCATCAGCTGCCTGGCACTCCAGCAGCAAGGACACGCTGCACAGGACACATTGCTGTTCCACGACCCACCTCTGTTATCATCCACGCATTGCTTTCAGACACCCAGGTGTTCCCTCCCACCTTTGCTGCCAGACACAAATCTTCAGGCAAACTCGAAACCAAGGCAGCGTGAAAGCTGCCAGACCCCCCCCGAGGTGGAGGTGACACCCCAGGCTGCACTCACAGCCCTGCCTGGTCCTCCAGCCGCTGCACAGGGACGCCTGCCGAGGCGAGCTCGGGTGGGAACATCCCCCTCTGAGCCCACCCGGGGTGAACACAGGAGGAAACATCTCAGTTTCTTCAACCAACCCAAGTCTCCAACCCGCTGCCCGCGCCCGAGCAGGAGGCAAACCGCCTTCATCACACATGCAAATGGCCTTTGCTAATGGAGGGGTGCCGACAGGCACCTCCTTGTTTCCCCCCCTGGCGTGATACTTTAAACACCCCCAGCTCGCCCCGTGCTGCTGCCGGCGGTGCAGGCAGGACCCCACTCACCACACTGAGCCGTAGGCTCCAGACCCCACGGGGTGGAGGGACGTGTATCTCCTGGGCAGCTCCCAGAGGGTCTTGTTCACCTCCTGTCTGTAAAAGCCTCTTCTCCTTGCGATGTTCATCGCCCGGCGGGTGCGGGACTGCCACCCCCCCAGAGTACTGGACTACGGGAGGGCTTCTGGGGTGAGATGGGGACAGCGAGGCTGCCTGCGCTGGTGGAAAAAGCTCTAGCAAGTTTCCTTCTCCGTTTTCAGCTGTTGCGAGCGTGAAGGGACATGTCGTTGGGCCCTCCTCCCTCCGCCTCCACATCGGCAGAGGTGAGGCATCAGGTTTCCCGGCACGCCTCGGTCTTGTACAGGTGCCTCTGGACTCTGGTACGGGCGCGAGCACCCAACCCCGTGGCAGGCACACCTCCAGGAGCCCCGCCGTCACCCACAGCTCTTGCTGTCCTGCTTCCAGCAGGCCACCAGCCAAGAAATGTCCTCGTGGGGCTCAGAGGGGGTCTCGTGAAATCCCTGCTCTGAACAAGCGGATGAGTAAGGACTTGTGGAGCCGGGGAATCTGGGGAACAAGCCACAGCACCTCGTCAGACGAGCAGGGACATTCTTCTTTCCGGCTGATAGAGGACAGCTCCAGGCTCGTGACGAAGGACACCAGGGTGTTACATCCACACAAGAGCAAGGAAGCGATGGGGATTTTCTCCCAAGCCTGGCTTCCCAGCAGAGCAGGGATGCGGTGACAGCAGGCTGAGGCTCTCCACCTTCATCCGGGTGACTGCAGAGAGGAGGTCGAGGAGCAGCTGCGAGATGGGACCATCCTGAGAACTGTTCCTGCCCCAGGCTTTGCTGGGTCCGGTTTCCCTTCCTGCAGCACGGCCAACCCCTTCTTGGGTCTTCTTGGACAGCACCAAGCCCAAGTTCGCTGCTGTGCCTGCCCGTACCGCCCCAGAGCAGCAAACCCGGCCTGCGAGGAGCTCCCTCCGTTCCTGGTAAGCAGAGAACACCTCGGCATTTTGCTCCAACTTGAGGAGGCTCAGGTGGGGCTCCCGCACCGGAGGCAGGAGCATCCTGCATACTTCCCAAAGGAAGTGACTAAGCTGCGCCCAACCGAGCCAGCCCAGCCGCTCACGCCGGGCTCTCCCCCACCAGCCTAACCCCCAAAGCTCTCCCTGCCGCGAGCAGCTCCGCGCAGCGGGAGCAGAGCCAAGTTACCCGATAAATAGGAATTCCTGAAAAAGCACACTGGGGCTTTAGGAACGATTCATTTTACCGACTTACAGGCAACCGCCACAACACATACCAGTGGTGGCCCTTACGTTCTTCTAATAGCCATGGCCAGTCGCCGTTTTGTAAAACACAAACCAGGGACAAGGTGCTGTGGCAGTTTGACCTTGCTTACGTGTATACGTGTAAATAAGCAACAGCAGAGTCAGGAAATAAACCCAGGATGGGCTCGGTTCTATAAATACACCTGTGAGCAAGAGGTGTTACAGCAACAGCTCCTGGTACATAAGCAAACGTGTAACTCATCTGTCATTTTATGAACACAACTCTTGCGCAACCCCGCGCGCGCGCACACAGGTAATCAGCGCACAATTAAGGAGCTCTGAGTATCTAGGGCATGTCTTGGCTGTAGAAAGATGAATTCATTCAAGTGACCGATTCAAATCGGATAGGAAACCTTGACTTCAGTAATTTGATTTTGTAGGTGGAATTTATTTCTTTGCCCAATTCAGTTCTCACTGATTTTAGTTGGGTTTTTTTTTTTTGCTGACCAGGACATATTGTAACTGAGCACAATTGTGGATTTTTTTCTTTCTCCCAGAAAACAATGTGAAAGGTCCAGTTTAGGCTTTTTTCCTCTTCTCTCAATTTGTTCCAAGGCCAGCAGAAGGTGAAAACAAGCAGAGAGGCAGATTCCCATCGCTCAGAGAACATCCCCACGCTTCCCCATGTGCTTACGCAGACCAGCCGCTGCAGAGCTCCGCAACGCGACGGGGGAGCGCGCACCTTGTTGCTATCGGCCACCTGACTGGGACCAGCGGGAAGGCACCTTGGTTTATCAAGGCCTGGGAACTTCAGCTATTGAGGCTTTTGTTTGCGTGAAGAACACGGCTTTGGGCAATCTTTCGTCTGAGGGCAAGTCTCCACTACGGAGAGCCACGATGCTCCTGCTCCCACAAACACCTTCCACCACTAACTAGACGGCAGCTGAAGAGGAAAAAAAATCACTTTTGAACAGCAAACCAGTTCTACTGGGGAAGGGCTGCAGTCCGGGCGAGTAGCAGAACGCTGGTCTATTCTGTTGAATAAGCGCTCCCCTGTACTAAACAGAAAATAAAAGTATTTTTTCTGTGTCCGGTACTGACGGTCAGGCTCTGAGCTGCTTCTGTAGCAAAGAATTCCCTTGGGACACACGGGCAGACGCCCAGTGTCAGCAGAGTCAGCAAGTCACCCGCCCCGGCGCCCCCCGCCCCAGCCATCGCGGACAGGAGCCCCGCGACACGAGGGAGAAATTCACCCTCTGGTGCAAGGGGTTTGCAAGTACCATCAGCGCAGTAAATCTGAAAAATAAGTTTTATTTTTAACCAGTGGTATTGTGACATCTTATCTGGCATAACCAATTACAGCAAAATTCATGGGTAGAAACAAAACAGCCGATCTCTTCTTTGAAGTGCGTCCTCCTGTTCAGTCTGCGAGCGGCCGAACAGCAGCGCACCGAAGGGAGGGAGTGCATGCCACCGCGGGCTCCCGGCAGAGTCCCGACTCCGAATGAAACATTCCCACTCACACACGCGCACAGACACACACACGCACACACACAACGTCTATATTTTTAAAAATCTTTAGCAGTATTTCCGCATGAAATCACACTGTAGCATCTACACATAAAATGGCTGATAAAAATAATCTTGCTGTAGGTTTACATAGTATATCTACATTTTCATTTGAATACCTGGACTGCTGGTCCAGCAGAAAAGGGAGGTTTTTCGTCTTGATTTTGTTGGTCTGAGGAGAGTTTTATCCCAGAGCACGGAATAACTGCTCTCTCCATCTCACCCCAGACCTTTATTAAGTGTTTGACCTGAAGAGATCACTGGAAAGTAGCCTAGGAAGAATCAATGGCTTTGTCATCCGCGTCCCATCCCTTTGTGCTGCCTCTTCAAACACGGGGTAAAAACACCACAAACAGTTCCTCTCCGTCCCATCGGTAACAAGAACACAAAATACCTCAAAAGCCTTTCTCCTCACATACACAGGTACACTGTCCGCACAGGACACCTGCAACAAATAAATCTCTAAAAACATCTCCTCCACAAGTCCTAAAATGGGGCTCCTGAGCTCCCCCGGTACAGCTAGCACAGACACATGCTGAGAAACCTCCCTCCTGCCCCGCGCCAACGCCGGGCGTTTCGCTCAGGCAGAGTCCTGTAAAATACAGAAGACTTAAACCACGTTTCTATTCAACCAAACTCCCTTTTCACGTTTCCTCAGGCAGAGATCAACCTGCTAAAAACCAGTCAAGATGCTCTTATCTGAGAGGGTAAAAAAACCCAAACCTCTAGTAAATGTTAGTTTTATATATAAATATTTATATTTATAGATATAGACAGTGAAAGGGAGATTGTGGTTTTATGCATGCTTATTTCTTTGCTTTGGATTCCAATACTTCTAAAAAAATCCTTTTCAGGAAATAACTTAAGTTCTGGCACCTGATGCCATAGTTTTTTCTTTAAAGAACATTTTTTACATTTGATCTCACAAGAAACTCTCCATCCCAAGCTCTCCTTCTCTGAAGCCAGAAGGTCAGAACACAAAGAAAAAGGTGCATGTTTCTATGCCGTATACTTTATCCTTTCCTTGGCGAAGCCTCCAGAACGGCAGGTATTTCACAACGAGCTGCAGCACAAGAGGAAGGATGCTGTGATTTCATGGCACTGGCTGAGGTACTCGGTAAAATAGTTCACTGATGATTTAACTGCCCCAGTGCCATCCCCAGAAAGTAACAACAAAAAAAATCAAGCAGCTCTACATGCACATACAGCTACGACATGCAAAAACACCCCACCTTTTAAGGAAGAAAATACACAAACATGTGGCTAGCAAGAATCTTCTCCAGCCTCTGTCTCCTGGGAGCTCATGCTGGGGAGCCTCAGAACGAGGGGAGGGGAAGAGAGAAAAATAGTGGAAAACCCAATCCCGGGGTAGAGGCTGTTGCCTCGGGAAGTTATTTCCTGATTACATTGAGTTCATGCCTGGCTATCTGGGAGCCTTCACCCTGAAAAACAGTGGGGTCAGAGATTTCCACTCCAGGCTTCCTTTCCCCTCTCTCCCCATTCAATTTAAGGCACAAACATATTTACAGTTTCAAACAAAACCTCTTCCATGTTCCAGGAATCAGCCATTAGAAGCCCTGTACATTCTGCTGTACTGGGAAGATCTGGACGTAAATCAGCCATCTGGCATTGAACAAGGCATTGAACAACCCCCCCTTCAGTCCTGAAGAAAACAGAGGACTATTAAACCCACTTCCATTATTTTGAGGTTACTTAATTGTAGAAGAATTGATAAATGGCAACGATTGTAACTAAACTTTACAACGCCAACTTCCCCACCTTGCCCCAGCAGCGCAAACGGGTTGAGCGCTGTTACTCTGGAAGGGCTGAAGAGCAGTCAGAGCAGGGCGGCAAGGCTTGCCCCAGGCCGTACACAGAATACAAGAGAGCATGCAGCATGTTTACATAGACTCAGCTTTCCTCCCTCCCCCCCCCCTCCCCAATTCAACACACACAAAACCCCTCCACCAAGGAGAATATTGTTGTGACGAGGCACTTGGACGATAATTGGAGAGTCCCTATGAAAAGGCCTTCCCCTCACAGTGAAGTGGGACAAACAGAAGAGAGCCGCTCCTCAGGACTCCATCTCCTCTTGGTCAAGCGGTGGTGGCACAAAGCTGATGACTTCGTCATAAGTCAGGCCTGGTGGGAAAAGCGTGACAGAAACTTAACAGGCAGTACTAAAGGCAGCTCTCGTGCAAGAAAACCTGCAACAATCTTAAAAGGTTTTAACACTATTTTAAATGAAAAATATGGTTTAATTAAGAAGAAAAGAAAAAGAATGGTTACCTCATTCTCAGAGACTAACATACACAATAAAAGATACTTCCAGCACGCTGAGGAGATGTGAATAAGTTTGAAAACAAAGACATGAGCAACTATGTCGCCTATGTGTTTGTATGCTCATATAATAATTAGTTACCAGGGATTATGCTAAGTATATCATAGAATGGTTTAGGTTGGAAGAGACCTTAAAGACCATCCAG
>RSEF01000026.1:132661-155781 GCA_003993805.1 Himantopus leucocephalus | reverse complement strand
TACTCCAGGTGGGGTCTCACCAGAGTAGAGTAGAGGGGCAGAACCACCTCCCTGATGCACAACACGTGACAGATTCACTCAGTATAAGGACCTCAGAACGAACAGGATGCCCACAATTTTATTAGTTTCTTTTGTGCCTCTAAAGACCAGGGCTTACTGAACGACAGCTTATGGGACAGACCACAAGGGAAGCAGGCTGACTCTCTCTCCCATCCCCCAAACTCACTTTTCCATTCTTCAATCTCAAGTTCTCGGCTTTCAAAAGACTGGTCATAGGGGTCTGCCACTGGTTCATCGTCTGGGTCGTGATACTGAGCAAAGTAGGCATGAGCCAACGCTTCTGCTGCAGTAATTCGTTTGTCTGTATCCAGTACCAACATCTTCTCTAGCAAGTCCACAGCTGCAAAAGCACGGAAACAGAAAAGACAGGATTTTACATGGTGAGGTGTGGGACATCGTACTCTAACCGTAAGCTCATAAAAGCCCAACGTATATGAGGGATCCGTAGTTTCTGAGGACCCACCCCATCATCCACACTCTCTTCCTCTTAAACCCTCAGCCCACACATACTTTGTAAACTTTGACAGTGGTACAGAGCTCTGTTCTGAACTACTTCTGCAGTCAGAACAGAGCTTTGGGAAAGCCCTGGCGTCCCAGGACACGCTAGCCTCGGCTTCAGGAAGAGCACAACACTTCAAAAGCAAGCCTTACCTAGTGGATTGGCACCAATAAACACATTTTCAAAGTTCATTTTCGGCATGTAAGACAAAGACTGAATGTAGTTTCTTGCCTGTGGAAATAAATGCTGTGTTGAAGTATAATGCAATCCAGCCAGCAAGACAGTACATTTCAATCATGTTATTATGGTCTGTCTCCTGGCTTTGCCTTCTCTTCACTTATTCAAATACTTACTAAGCCCATCTCCATTACCCCTTCCCAACTAAAGGCCACTCAAGACAGCAGAGGAAGAGCTGACATTCCTTGGGGTTCATGCAAGACTGAAAAGCAAAGAGGTGCGGCAAGAGCTGGCTGCCTTGGAGTCCCGGGAAGGCTGCGTGCAGTAGGGTGTCTGGCGGTAAGCGGCACAACAGGGCACACAATGCAAAACCGACTCACATCCAGACTCTCCTGAGTCTTAGAAGTCTGCGGTTGAGTACACACTGTCCAAATCTCAAGTCTTCATTTAGGACAAAAATCTTGC
Organism: Himantopus leucocephalus; assembly: GCA_003993805.1. Classification (NCBI taxonomy): domain Eukaryota; kingdom Metazoa; phylum Chordata; class Aves; order Charadriiformes; family Recurvirostridae; genus Himantopus; species Himantopus leucocephalus. The sequence goes on along the minus strand of RSEF01000026.1, from coordinate 154,580 downwards.
TGAAGAGCAGGTGGTTAATTGCCCACCCCATGCCACATGCGAGCAAATCATTTATAGAAACAGCCAACACTGCAAGTGAAGACCTGCCCTGGAAACCCCCCTCATCTGCTCAGGTCTCACCTCATGGCTGGGCATCCTGTTAATGAGATATGCAGGGGGTGTTCCCGTCAGACGCATGATCTGCTGAAGCTGGTTAATATCTTAAGTGCCTAGTCAAGGGCTTTGTTAAAAACAGTGCAAAAACCATTTTAAACAGAAAACAGCTGCATACAAAGCATCTCTTCTGCAAACCACAAGGCAAAAGCCGTACAGGCAGGGTCCACTAATTTTTTCAAAATATTTGTGAAAAGTTTAGCAATTGCACTAGTAAACACTTAAAACAATGGAGAATTACTGATCAGTGGGTAACAGTGTCAGTACAGAAAGGATTTCTGTCCACCATAAGTAGCATTACACTACAACACGGTTGCGTCCACCATTCCCCAACAGTTTTAAGCCACCAGAGTAGACGCTTCCTTTGGCTGAAGCTACTCCTCTAAAATTTTCCTAGGCTGCTGCAGCTACACACAGCCTCAGGAAAATGAACAAAAAATTAAAACAGAAACAAAAGTTGTATCCTCGGCACTGGTTACCAGCCTTTTTTCTTGCTGCATAGAAAGTACTTAAGTTCCTTGTGGTGCAAAGTGAAATCGGCTCACAACTGACACCTCCTTCTAAACAGCTTTGAATGCACTTTGATATGTGGGCGAGGTGACAGAAGGCAATAAATGCAAAATTAGCAAAACATTAGCATTGCATAAGACAGAGTTAGCTGATGTCAGTGAACAGACAGAGAAAGCAAGAGCAAGTAAAGCAATGCAGCAGAAAAAACAGAATTCGTTAGTGACACACTGAAGGCCCTCAAACACTTCATAGTTTTGCCATCTCCATACAATGGGANTCATAGTTTTGCCATCTCCATACAATGGGAAAAAAAAATCAGTAGAAACAGCACTTTACTGCATTTTTTTTTTTAAAAAGACTCTTGATTTGGACCTGGCTAGAGCAATTATTCTTTTTGTGTGCAATGTTAAAAAAAAAAAAAAAGAGAAAGACCCACTTCAATCTTACGTATGCAAAATAATCTTTCGCTTAACCTAGTCAACCTTTAAGCTTCTCTCTCTCGCTAATCCCCTGTACTCCAAATACCAGACTACCCTTAAGGTCCGTTCGCAGGGCACCCAAAGCAACCTGCACTATTCAGTTCCAACCTTTCCAAGGGCAGAACATCCCACGGCTTTTTAAAGTGGTGTGATATTCAGCAAGTTGACCAATTGATTCCAATTGCACCGTATGTCTACCTTCATGGAATGTAAGTCAAGGTTAACCTCACTTTTCACGTTTACCGTCGCTGTTACGAGAAATAGAACATAAGCTGCAGTACAAAATAATCTTATCACTCTCCACACTGATCCTCTATTACGTATCAGAAACAGCAGAGCAACTCGCTACAGTACGCTGATAGTTACCTCTGCACGAGCTCATTGCTCACTTTGCATTAACTTGCTAATCTGCACTGTTACAACATCTCTTGCTCTTTTATGCGCTTCACCTTCAGAAACCAGTAAAATTAAATGCCATTTAACACTGTCTTTGCAGAAGTTCACAATTCAAGATTAGAGCAATACAGAAACGGCAGTATGGCTGAAATAGAGGTCACCCTTTGAAAAGGAGACTGCAGAAAGCTTTTTGCTATTACCTTGATAAAAGGGTCCCATACAGCAATACCCATTAAATACGCAGCACAATTAGCTATATTCCCAGCAGACTATATACTGCGTGCCCTGGAAACAGCTGCCACATAAAAGCACCTAAAAGGCATTTTGGAATTTATGCTACAAAACCAAAGATGGTGGCAGTAGTGTTTCAGAAATTAATCATGCTACAGAAGGGATCGTGTGTTTAGAGGATAACACACTTGCTCCTGTTAAGAAAGATCCTTGGGTAGGCAATCTGGAGAAATAATAATTGAGACGAGCCTCAAGCTCTTAGCTGTGAAAAATACTTCCCCGGCAGCACCTGATCAGACAATATATCACGAAGTATAAACCCACAAACTGAAAGAAAAGTCACGAAGCAGTAAAATGAGAATATGGAAGGAAGACATCATACCACAGGCAGAGATAAGAGGAATAAAGATCAGATACACACAGCATAAGAACTCAAAGCCATCCAAGAGTGAAGAATGACAAAGGAAGAAAAATAACAGAAAATAAATCCCAACACATACTACAGATAGACTACAGGAGGGCATTACACAAACTTGGGACTTCCGAAAGGGCAGATATTACAATCAAAGTGTAAACTCACAGACTCTGAGGAGATTTTCTTCAAAAGCTCAGGCCCTGGAGTTCCAACGAGTCTCAAAATGAGCTTCAACTGATCAATATCTAATGATGGACCATAAAGGAAAATGCTGGGACAAATCAAAATGAAAAGCGCAACATATCAGCCTATTAATGTTGAAAGTTAACACCTGCCAAGGCCTCGACTGAAAAGCTATTTTAAGCAAACCGTATTCATTCCTCTCGTTTACAATTGAACACCCCTTCATAACACAGCTCTGTATAAGACAGATTGAACAACTTGTCTACAATACACCACATGCATTGAATTGGTCACTGCATCCTTAATCATCGAGGAGCAGACGTCAAAGCTTTCACCCCGCTGGCAAAGGATCAGTTTACATGCTCCCTTCACCCTCTCAGGCCCCACACCAAAGCAGATGCAGTTAGCAGGATTAGGTTGCGTTAGTGACAGATGAAATAAAGCAGAAGGCTGAAAAGTGTAGGCGCTAATATTAAAAAAAATAGTCGAGGCCTTTTGTGAACACCTTCCAAGGTAATTCAGCCACTTAGAAATACTTAGAAAGTAAGAAAACAACTGGACCCTGCTCAGGACCTACAGCATCCCTCCACCTGAACACAGGGTGCACCTTTCTCGGGCCCAGAGCAGCCGGGGCACTACAGGCGGCAGGGTGCTCGCCCCCATCAGCTCCCGAGGACCAGCAGGGCAGGCGGCCCCAGCGCCCGCATCTCCCTTCTGCCCAGCGGCAGAGAGAACAGAACACGGGCTCAGATTTAACATCTCTATGTAGAAAGCTCTCAGGACATAACACTGAAGATGCAAAGAATGTTTTATCCAGGCCACCTAACCAATCTGAGCTGTCCTCTTTAACAGGGCAGATAAACGAAATATTTGGCATAAGTGACAAAACATACACTTGAGGGAAAAAAATCCACTAAAGACACAGTTTTATGTCTAGAACTCAAGATAGCAAGGAGACACAAGGTACCTTTTTAAAACCTTTAACAGAATCATCTCCCTTCTCTGAGTTATCCTCCGTGCTGCCCTTCAAACTTACTAATGATTTCAGGCTGTGTCTGTAATGTTTATATTTGCCCTTAAAATATATCAAACTAGTTACACATTTTCCTTTCAATAAGAGCAGTCTAATTACTAGACAATGTTTTTCCAGGATCTATGCCTTCCTGGTATTTTAACATACAGTTACAATTCCTTGTTAGAACGTATTTTAATTCAAANTTTTTTTCTGTCTTTTTTTTTTTTTTTTTAAAGCCTCAGAGTTCCTGTAATACTGGCAAGCTGTATATGAAGGCAATCACCAATACTTTGCTAAAACCTTTATCTTTTGATGTAAACTTTGGTCTAAAGCTTTACATACGAAATGAATTAAAAGCCCTGGAAACAGTACTTTGTCAGAACTGCTGAACTAATTTCTCACTTCTCAAGTTGCTTGGCCAACTCTCACCTACTTAAACACTCGAAACCTAAGAGTAAATCCAATGTATCTAGTTGGATTTAGCTTAGCTGCTGAACTGCCAACTCTTAATTGTCAATGCTTAAAATAAAATCAGTATATCTCCTGGTGTAAGAGAATTAGCAGAGGATGCTATGCTAACCACAATTAGCTCATTTAAATTGGCTTTTCTTCAGTGCCATTTAAAACAGCCCTTACACCTTTCACTCATTCTTGTGCAAGAAACAGTTGTGCAAATTTCAGACTGCTAACATGCCTCAGAAGTCACATGCCATACCTCAGTTTAAATATTTAAATTCTTTTAAAGGAATTTAACATTATGTGCACTAGGCGTGCCAACAATATTGCTGCCCAGTTTGCTGCCAGCTCTTTTCCCAGGGGAAATGGCTATTGGAAGATACTTGTGTAATACGCTTCAGTGACTTTGCAGATAAACAAGAGAAAACACCCAATCCCTGCGTCCAGTTTCAGGCCTGCCACTATAACCTGTTCAATTGCAGCATTCATTTAACTACAGGGCCTACCATGTCCCAGAGAAACGAGCCATAAGCAGTTAAAGACAGGAAAAACACTTAGTAAATACAAAGCAAAAGAAAAGAAAACCACATGTGCATGGAGAAGGAAAGCACAGCATGCAAACCTCACGTGCCATCACCAAGGTACCCCAACGACTGATGTGTCTCGGTGACTCTTAAAATTCAGAAAACAACCTGCCATCCCCAGCAGTAGCAGGCACCGCAAGATTGCAAGAGCTTATCCAGGCAAAGCAAAGTTCAGAAGTTGTTTTAGCTGCCACCACAAGCAAGAATAAGATCTATCAGAAGAATATGTAATTTCAGACTGGTTAGTTATCATGGAAGTCTCATACTACTGATTAAAAATAGTAATAAAAATACTCTTAGAGTTTAAAGGGAATGCAGTCAACTTAAAACATACAGAAAAAGAAAATTGGCTAAACTAGTACAACACATTCAAGATATTCTTATTTATACTTTATATCATTTTATGCAAGTCAAATTGTCAAACTAAAGTCAACTTCCCTACTTATTTGTATGAATCATTCACATCTCAAGAGCTGTAAAAAAATTAAGAGTACACATGTTTAACAGAAACTGATCTTGGCGTAAGACAGATATAATAAGAAAAGAAAGCCTCTAGCTATGCCTCACATTACAAGCCCAAAGGACTCTGATTTTCATTACCTCAATTCTTTTTGTCTCTAACTAGTCTTTCCCACAGTCTTGCTCCCCTTCTCCACCTCCTGGCAGACGTTTTACCAGTATTAGAAATCCATCTTTCATCCAAGTATTTCCACCCATAGATCACAGAATGGTCTGGGTTGGAAGGGACCTTTAGAGGCCCTCTAGTCCAACCCCCCTGCCATGGGTAGGGGCACCTTCAACTACAGCAGGGTGCTCAGAGCTCGAGCTATTACAACAGGAATAATTCGATTAGCTTATACTCAGTTTTAAGTTAGGAATATTGTAACAATCTTGCAGAGCTAAACCCATATTAATCACAGTTTGGGTTTTTTTCTAAGTGTATCTACAATTCTTGCTTTAAGTCAGCGACAGCCATGTTCAGAATCTCTACAGATCAGGTCTTTCAGAACTCAAAACTAAATTCATCATTAGTTTACCAGTGGCATAATTATCATAGACAGCACTGAAGATCACCATCTCAGAACACAACTTTATTACTTACCAGATTCAATTAACTGTACAGCTTGCCTATACTGAAGCCCCTTACAAGTTATATATGCATCTCAGGTCTGTATACAGAAACATCCGATGGACTGTAAATAACATCGAACCATTTCTGCTACATCCTTGGTGAAAGGGACCAATATTTCAAAGAAGGAGGATGATCATCCTGAGAAGGCATTACCTATTCTGTCACTGTCTATTTCATGTTGGTAATGTGAAGCTATACACTTGAGAAAATCAACATAATCAGGCCAAAAAGCAAGAACGTCAAATTTTCAGTTGTCAAACGGGAGCAGTTTCCAGCTTCCTGAACACACAGAATACATAGTCACATTGCCTCCAACTGCAAAGTGAATCCCCTAGAACTGCAGCGGATTTGGATATACTATATCCTTGGCTACTAGAAGCATGGTAAATATACCTTGAATTAAGCATATTAATGTTACTTGCAAAGTCAGTAAGTCAGCAATTGCATAGCTGCAGGAGGAACACAGGCCTCAGCAAATCTGTGAGTACAAAGAAATTAAGAGCCCAGAAGTACCCAACAGGATCTACATCCGGAAAATTCCTAAAACTGTCTCCAAAAATCATGCACGTATAAAGATCTCAAAAAGCCTTCCAAGGCAGGAAGCAGCTAGAACCCATTGGCATCTTCTGCTTGCTGCCTTTAGATGTCAGCAAACCTGGAGCAAAAGCTGACAGCTTGGTGCCTTTCTAGATCCTTGGATAAGCGTTACATGCACAAACAGGATTCATAACCACAAACCCTGCTCCTCTTACAGTTCTGACCTCACGATCAAACAGCATATACGTTACTCAGAGCAGGGAAGCACACACACACAAACTGTAAGAACTATAGTACTACAGAGTTTTATCTACAATGGGAAAGGATTGGGCTTTATTTTTCTTAAAATCTAACCAATTCAGAACAGAAAAAGCATTTCATTCAAAAGCATTACTACCATTTGCAAAAGAAAACAAGCATTTAAGGTAAAATATCACAAGCACCTGCTAGAAGATACAAATTAGTAAAGTATCTTAATATGACAAAGCAAACAATTTAGATCCTAAATTTATTTTGCATTGCGACTATTACTGGCTGTAATTCACAGCTAAGAACGCAGCTGGAGAAAAAACTTCATAGGCTTGGAAGATAACTGGTTTGTTCAATTCTTAAAGAACACATTGTGAAACATTTCTTACATATTGCAAATCCTATTAGCGAGTATTTTATGTGCAAGTATCAAGATTTTTAAAATCTAAAGTGTTACTAGGGTTAAACAGTGGCAACAGCTTAAAGACTTTTGTTTTGTTTGAATCAGTAATTTTCAATTTCCCATTCTTTCTTGACGGAAACAAATAAAATCTGCCCAAACCAAATTATACATGCTAAATCAGCCAACATAAATATGGCAACTTTTCTTCTAGCTTCTAAGCCATTTTCACGTTAGTTCTGCTTCTGTCCCTGACAACGGAAAAATACAGCAGAGATGACTAAACAGTAAAGTATAGCAAGTTCAACAAATTTGAAGAGAGATCATGAGATGGAGACAGGCAGAAAAAGAGAGAAAAGCGTAAAGTTAAAGCACATTGAAAAGGGAGATGAAACTGTCAAAACTGGAATCAAAGCCTTTCCGCCCCGGCAACGAGTTTTAGACTCTAGATGCTTTCCAAAAGTAACATAGGACACAGAAGGCCAACACTTCCAAAACTAGCTTTCTTTTCATCAAATGCTAAAATATTTGAATTAACAGATATAAATACTAATAAATTAAAGTTATTAAAATAAACAAACTGGGGTTGAAAGAATAAACTTTGGTAAGAGGTGGGCAATGTAATTTTCTCTGGCAAATAAAGTCCAATTTTTAGGCAACACAAAATCTTGCCAGTAGTAGGTTACCCCTATACATTGTGTGGCTGAACAGAAGTTGTACATATGACAATTTGCATCAAATCTCAGTGCTAATTTCCCAGGGAAAATCATGACCAACTATCACTGCTCTCTTAAATTTGCCGAAGTGTCCTATCCAGCCCACTTTGGTGCAGCAAAAAAATAATTTTGAAAAGATGTTATTCAAGCTTGATTTTTCACATCAGTACAAGCATACAGTAAAAGAAGGCTCACAATCTGTTTACACTCAAGCATGGAAGTGGAACCTAAACACTTCAGAGCAATTTGGAATGAGATCCTTGGCACTAACGAATCTGCAAACCCACTGCTTTCACAGCATACCACCAGAATACAGAAGAGAGGCCAGAAGGGATGCTTCACTTTTGCTAGAAATCTGAAGCATGAGAGGATTCATAGCAGACAGCCTACTCCATGCAGTTATTCTCTACAAACTCAAAGAGCAATGAATTTAAATAAACTTAAAGGAAAGTAACTCCCAGAAACAAACAACATGAGAGTAATTCTAGTGATGCTAACAGACAATAAAGAGGAATAGATATGCCTTCTTGCACATTGTGATTGTTTCATGTGCAGCAAAATCAAGAACTCACCTCATCATACTGTGAGTAAAAGAAGCCATTAATTTAAAAAACAAACAAACAAAAAAACCCCCACAACCAAACAAACCCAGAACTTCTTTTCTTGTGAAGTACGTGAAAGTGAAGATCTCTAACTTCCATTTCAGAAAAAAAAATATTACTTTTAAAGGATACGGTCTGTACCAGGGAACAACGTTCTTCCAGTCAACAGTTCAGCCATAATGCATCCCACTGACCAAATATCAACTGAACAAAATAAAATAAAAAAAAAAAACAACGTAATGCAGAAAAATAAAGTCTCAATAGTCTATCCAACAAGTACAAACAACTTCATCCTTAAATAGTCCTATGGCATTGAAACAATCTGAGGTACGCTGCAAGCTAACTGATACTGTTCAGTAACTATGTCAACTAAGACTTGTCCAAATAACAGAACGCTAGATCAGGCAATTTTTCCTTCCAGAGCATAACGTGCATTGAACACCAAAGAGCTGGGGAGGAATCTACACAAAGAGGAAGAAACCTGTTCAAGACAACTCTGAGGAATGAATTTGCATACGGCCTTACGTAAATTCTACCCAAACAACCACCAACTATTATACTACAGATACGAGACAAGCCCATATACATGCAAGAGCAAAAGAGAAAAGAAGAAGCAGTAGTGAGGTATGAAATCAGAGTAGCACATTATTTTCTTTGATCCATATGCTCTCCTGTACAAGAACTATTCTCAGAATTTGCTTTTCTTCTCTGTGTCTGATCTGGAAGTATTGTAGGGAAGCACAGTGTGCTGCTGAGAAGATACTGGAAACCGTGAGGAAGATAAAACTGTGAAGAAATGGCTAAGAAGAGAGGAAAGGAAGGAAGATTTATATACTTTTTTAGCATTTCTTCACACCATAACTTGACATTTTTCAGCATATTCCCAGCAGCTTCCCAGAAACACACCCTCTCCTCATCCAGATACAGTCCATTCACTTACTGTAAAAACCACTGTGCTAGGAAAAATAAAGGGTGAGTGCTGACAACATTTTGCTGACTGCAATTTCAAAGGTGCAAGTTTAAAGAAGTCTTGTGAATGCTATCACAATGATTCTTAATTTACATCTGGTTCAAGTACTAATCTATGCCTTCCTTCTTTTAATCACCCTTACTGAAGTCTAATTACCATGACTACCAATTTATGTGATCAAATGGAAAGCAGCATGTACAAAGGACCACCTCTTTTTTTCCACAATTCAGGAACTGAAAAGCCTCATGTCAGTTAAATGCATTACCTGTCTGATTGTAATGCATCCAGTTCAGCATGATCTCAGGAGCCCTGTACCACCGGGTAGCCACGTAACCGGTCATCTCATCATCCGTGTGTCGGGCCAAGCCAAAATCCAGGATCTACAGAACAAGAAAGACATCCACCAACTACTGCAGTGGCACAATGCAAACTAGTTAGAGCAAATAACTAGGCAGTTACTGGATTGGGTGGAGGAGACGTGGTGCAACTGCAAAAGCAGATTATGAAACTAAATTTCACAACCTGTTAAAAGACACTAGGCTACAACAGCGTAGGACCCAACAGTCAGAATTACGTCTGGATATCTTCTCTTCCAAACAACTAAACCCAAACTAAAGCTGTTAACACTTCAGTTTCAAGACGATTCATTAAAAACACATGAACAGCTACAGAAAACACATCCTTACAGCCCTTTACAGCTGGGAAGGACACTATTACTTTGGGACACAAAAGTATTTCCATAAGGAATGATTTTGTCCCTTTAATTTCAAGGGACATCCACAAGGCATTCACTCAAATCACAGTCAAACCAGTCAGACCTTATGATTACATTACCTTTAGCTCACAGTCTTCATTTACAGCTAGGTTACTAGGTTTTAAATCCTAAAAAATCAAACATCAGCATTAACATCAGCATATATGTTGTTTCACAAGTCTAAAGTAGATAAAAATGTAAATGCAGATAGAAAATAGATTCTAACTGGCTGTAAATATCAACCCTCCGTACTTGGGAAAATTATTTTATCCCAGAGTCAGCTTTCTCTTCTGTGGTCCTCAGCGGTGTCGTATATAAGCAAAAACGTATAAAGGCTTTCTGCAACACCAGTGCTGTAGATGTGTATTTAACAAATAGAGAACCTATTTGACGAAGATACAAGTCAAACACAGGCAGGAACAGAAACTATGGATCTTGACAACCACTTCCCATGTTTAACCTTTCAACTATTTAACTGAAAAAATTATCGGAAAATTTCTTCTCTATAGGCACTACACTGTAAGATTCTGTGCTACATTTTTTAAAGACATTGGTTCAGTACAAAAAGCAATCTTAGGATAAATACTCACCCTGTGTATTATGTCAGCTGAATGGATGTACTGTAAGGCAAGATGACAAATTTTATATAACAGTCCAGGTAGCCTCCTCCTCTTTTCTTCACTAGACAATACTGCCCGACCCCATCCCACACAATTCGAATGCTACAGCTTTTCTGTAGAAGGAACCGAGTGTTTCTCTATGGATTTCGAGTAGGTAGGTGTTTCACTGTCTCTCCCTAGGAACACCCAGGAGCACTGCCACCACAAGTGGAACAACACAAGTGAACAAAACTGAAGAAATGGAATATTCATAGCAGAGGGCAGCATACTTCATAATTTTCCAGACGCTGCCCCTAGCAACGTGTAGAAATATCTTCTTAAATGATACATAGCTTTACTGATACAGAGCTCCGAAGAGGTATGAAAGGAAGGAACAACAATAATAGGTTATCCTGCGATACGTTAGGGAAGTTACAGAGGCCCCACTATGTATTCATACGAATCTCTGAGGATATGACATTCATCAAGAACTTCCACGTCCCACTGATGCGCTATCAACATTCAGGTAGGACAGGTGCCAGTACCTTCAGTCCCCGAAGAATCTGGTATATGAGGAACTGCACATGGTCATCGGTGAGTTTCTGGCATTTCACAATGTTGTTCAGATCAGCTCCCATAAGGTGTGTCACCAAGTACCTATGAACAAAGGGAAACACATAGGCTATGAAGCAATCCCTTCAACAGGATTAGGATAAAAATTCCCTATGAAGCACCAGTAGCAGGGCTGACTGTCCCAAAGCATGTTGCTGAATGAAATATAGTTCTTGGCATTTTAAACAACATAGCAGATTAGTATGCCGATTCCTACAGCACTGGTCAATAAAACACAAGTGAACAAGTTTGAAGAGTCCAATAGTTTAGGATGTCCTAGTGTATTTTGTGTTGGAATTCAGAATCGTTTTGAGAACAATGGCAAGCAAATTAAGGTCAAAAGTATTTCTATAATAATCTGGGAGATGTAAGGAAGATACCAAAGATGTTCTGTTGCAGTCTTCAGAGAAGTTACCTACACATCATTGAATTCTTCTAGTGACTTGGCAGGGGTGAACACATCCAACAAACCAATCACCTAGAAAGAAAACGGTAAAGTTAAAAAGCTGTGAAATACAATCACAGTATACTATGACACAGTTACTAAGATCCTTCGTGGAACAGAAACTACTCATTCCAGTAGATGTTTCATTTCCAACTACATGAATCATTCAGATGTAGACAAATTAGTATTCATACAAGATCAGAAACAAACATTCAATTCTTGTATTAAAAAAAATAAGATTAAGGTTAAAAATATACAGCTGTCTTTTCACACCAGCCATCCACTTAAAGCATCAAACAGGAACCATAACAAGAGCAGGTGTAAACACCAGTTTAGAATACCTTATTTCAAAAAACAACTAAAGTTTGTTCAGGAAATAAATGGATGAGAAAACCAAAAACACAACCACCAGACAAAACCGTTTGCTTCCTGCTCAATTCTTAGTTATACTGTGGACCACATACTAAAATCAGAATTGGGAGACTATATTTGTTTCACTTCTACTCAGTAACGGCTAGAAAAATTCAAGGATCTGTAATGCAAGCAATGATCAATAATGACTACACTAGAAAATAAGTCAGAAAAACAGCGCAATGCACTGAAGACCAAATATTCACAAACAGCTTCACACTGTCACACTGCCCGAAGACCAGAAAATAAATCCATCTGGTCGATAAAGATGATTCTAATTTTCTCTGGAATGTGCTTTTAAACCTTATTTTCCTTCTCTTAATACCAAATAATGTTTTATTAATATATGAGATAAGGGGACAGGTTCTCTTCATCCGCCTCCAAAAATTCCTCTTCCGTTTTAAAGTCAGCATCTCACTTGTCTCGGGTACACAAACATCATGCACATTTCCGCAACCTCAGTAATGGTTCAAGCGCGCATATGAAACCAAGAGTTGGATTCCTGTGTTCCCATTCACACCAGCCTTTTTATCCCATTGTTTACACTTGTCAAGGATGTCAGACTCAACTGACTTATCTCTAAGCAGAGAATTAAAGACAAAATCTTTGAGGAACCTAGACTATGATTTTTGGAAAAAAGAACAAGTGGGTAGGAAATAAAAGCCTCTGTCTAATCTATAGTATACATCATAGATTGCATTTTATTGAGGAAACTGAAGAGAGAGAACACTTTCCTGTCTCTTGATATACATCGCAGCAACTCCATTTCCAGACAGACATCATCTTCGAACTCCAACATTCACATCCACCCTGTATAATAATTCTCACGCTTCCAGTTTCTTTCTCCGGTGGACTCTTACATATCAGTTTTTACAGGAAGCCCCCCCAGCATTGTCCACACAGTTTAGCATGGAAAGACAAAAATTGTGCTAGCTAGACTTCAGGTCTTCTTCATTTATCGTTTTTACCCTGCTACACTATAAAGCACAGTAGCAAAATCCATGCCTTTCATCAAGTTTCACAAACACTTAAATACAGTTATTCTGCAGCACATCACTGACTCAATTCCATGGAAGTGTGAACACCAGTAAGTGTGAACACCAGTAGATTCAGAACCCACCTCCTAACCTTTTGCTTTTCCCTCCCAGCATTTTAGGATGTCACAGAGCTTACTAATTTCTTCATATGACAACAAACCCATTTGCTCTCCCATCTGCTCAGTGTTGTGCTTTACGCAAGCTAACGAGGCCTCCTGGAACTTGAAAGTATAATGCAGACACGCTCAAGTGCTCTGCAGGTCCATTTATTTGCTCAAGATCATCATGTACCAGACAATACAGGATATAGAAAACCATCCTATGCTCAAGCCCCTTAAACTGACATATGTTCCAGATTTGCTGGTGTGTTCTGTGCCACGTAAAACCAAGTGGTTTACTTCCGAACCGAGATCTGAATAGTGAAGACACTAGCACTAATAAGCCTGCCTGAACCGGCTCTAAACATCTCAGCATCTGCAGGATTTTTAAACCACAACCTAGATAAACTTCCCACAGATAGATGACAGTATGATGAACTGATATTCTATATATAAACAAGTTAACTTCCTTTTATCTCAAAGCTACATAGGGTCTTTGCAATACTAATCCAAAAATATTAATGAATGCCAGACAAAGAACTGTTGCAGCACCAGTCACAATCTAATTTTCATTGCTTAACCTTATTAGCTTAGACAAAAGGGACTGATATGCTAATATTTTTTTTTTTGGTAACACATGTCAAAGCTTTCCTGTTTGAAGAACATCTTAAGTACAAGAAAAGGTCCAGAAAATCTCCAGGGGTTGGATATTAAGCAGGATCAAATGCTACCTCTACATTGAGACAATGGTATTGTACAGAGGCACTGAGGAAGTATTGTTGACAATAGCACATATACACATCAGAAGTTCCAATTACCTTAGCCACACTAAAAACACCGAGCAGATTTAAGGGATACCAGCTGCTGACTGCAGCGGTTAGCAGCCACAACACACAACCACCACTGCCACAAGAGAAGTCCTGAACAGACCTTCCAAGGAGAACCTGCCAATGCAATTAGGCTTGTTTGGCTATTTGTGCTAGATAAAGGTCCTGGGTTTGCTCAGCCCACTTCCAAAACAGTATTTCCCTTCTGCTAAGTTGCAGTTTGCTTGGACAAAAGAAATCAGGAGCCTTCTTTTCCTCTTGACATTCTGACAGCTCTACAGAGGACAGGGTATGACTTTTTGCTCCACTGCATGTCATATTTGCTCCAAACAGCATGCAATATAAATACATTGGTGTGTTAATGTCACAAACACACAGAACTGGTCAACCTACTGTTTTCTATACCAAATGGAGGTTATATAAAAAAAAAATAGCTCAATGTAACGTTTTTCGCATCCTATTCTGTTTCCCTGTTGATGATTTAAGTGGATGGCTTGTATGAAAAGCCATCAGATTGCCACCCCCTCACCACACCCTTTTTTCCTCCCTACTTTACCTACAGGAATCTAGTGAACATCTACCACCACTCTCTTCTGACATAGGCAAGCTAAAACAAACAAATATGAACAACCCTCTGGAGACACTAAAAGGAAACTCTGAGATTTCCTTTTTTTAAATAAATTCCTAACATAACAAAAACTACAGCATACTACAGCAAGCAAGCAGGAAAATATAAGTGACATCACCTGTGTCCTAAATTCTTAAGACAACATGAACCTGCTAAGCAGTAATTTCCAGATTATTGTAGGAAATATTAAGACTTTTTAATACAAAATTGGTTATATGTGAGTTTTGGCTTTTCTACAACCATAAGCCCTTGGACTACTGCAAGCTTTGCATTTGTATTAGAAAAATGTATGCAACAAGATCCTTAAATGCAATCATGCTGGATCCTCACTGGACAGTCCAACTTTAGAGCAACTTCTCATACCATCTTCTTCCACTTACATTTTCGTGTTTCATGTGCTTAAGTAGCCGTAGCTCTCGGTAGGTCCTTTTGGCATGGATGATAGACTGAAATGGTCGGGACAGCTTCTTTACAGCCACACGCAACCCAGTTTTTGTGTCAAAGGCAGAACTACAATAAAGAGTAATCAAATTATCAAAATGAATTATTTATAAACACCTTCAAATCCACACTTAGCAACTCCAGATAGCAGCTATCCGGACACTGAGTCACAGGCAACCCCATTTCTCCATTTCTGCAATGAAAATAATTTCTAGGCATTCTGGTCCACAACCTGCAGCCCCCACCCTCTCACACCACACCACCCCCAAATCCCCACATATTTACACAACTATAGGTTTCTACAGAAAATGTTTACTAGATGAGTCTTGTTCACACAGTAAACGTAAGTTTTGTAGAAAAAAAGAAACATGATTTTTCTGTGTAAAAACAGTAGTGCTTTTAAACATAAATATGACAATAAGAGTCTGGAGTGAGGAAGAGTACTTTTAAATATTATCTGTATTCCTAAACATATTTTCATACACAACACTTTATCACAAAATGCTATGCTCAAGATACTACCTTTACGGTTTAAGTCCATACAAAAAGCCAAGGCCTGTGCCTAATAAAATAAACGATGATGGCTGTTAATCACAATTGAAGCTGAAATTAAACCTCTTTGGTAAATCATATCTAATCCTAAACTCCTGTTATACAAAATGCATGAGAATTAGTGATGTTAAGCTGTACATTACTAAAACTTGTCCCATTAGCAGGAACTTATACATAAAACCTGTACATATAAATAATGTTTCTTCTTAGAACCCATGAAGACTAACTCCATCCTATTTGGTAACTTCATATATATATAGTTGCTATTTTGTACCGTAAAATCATCATTTCAATGAAAAAGTCCTATTACAACCTACTTATTTATAATATTAAGAAACAAAAGCCTGATACTTTTAAAACAACCAAAAATTTAACACATGAAGAACTACATTAAATTTCTGATACACTGCATAAAATTTTCCAGAGCTTAGGGCTTATATGGGAGGACTAAAGAAATGTAGGTATTTAGCTGTAAATTACTCCTCTTTCTTCTCTTCTTTGATGTTCTTATCTAAAACAGCTTTGGTTTGTCAAAAAGGAAGGAGGAGAAGAAAGAGAGGATGTGAAATCAAGGTTACACTTGATTCACGATAACAAACAAGGGGAAAGCATGGAATGGAGAAAGTCAGAAAAGGACAGTATTTATTTTCCCGCTGCATTTTGATTCAGGGCAAACTCCTGATTCCATTTAAAAGTGAGTATGCACTAGTTCTTGATAAACATTGAGTGAAAAGGAGAGCTATACATTTATAAAGGTAAAATGTGAAGCAGCTTAATTAACAGAAAGTTCAAAACCAAATCACAAAGGTACTCCCAGAACTAAACCACAATTGCCCATGCAGCCCTTACCGCCCACCCCCGCCAAGGAAGCTATCTGAAATAAATGTAGTTATCATTTATTTTTAAAGCAACTAACTGGAAGTAACTTGCAAAAAGACTCCTTATCTCAAAGTTGTTCAGTTTCCAAGGAACTTGCTATACGAGGTTTACGAGAAATAGAAAACAAAATACAAGCTTGTTTCTACGAACAGCAATCCTTCCCCTATGTCCTGCAAGAGAATGGAAAAACCCACTGTGCGCGATGGAAGAAGAGCATCTCCTTCTCTATAAAGGGGCACCTGCGCACACACACACAGTGGAAATAGCTCTCTGGAAAAGATANAATGGAAAAACCCACTGTGCGCGATGGAAGAAGAGCATCTCCTTGTCTATAAAGGGGCACCTGCGCACACGCACACAGTGGAAATAGCTCTCTGGAAAAGATAGAACATCCAGCTAGCCAGAAGGTCACAGGAGCACCAAGCTGTCATAGCTGAATTTCTCAAACTACACCATACTGTCTCAAAGAACGCCCGTTATAAACCACTTCCACACACCAGTTATCCTTTACACCTCACTCAGACTGGGCAGGCAAAAGAAACCATTAAGCATTCATTTTTTAATCTTGATTTCAAATGATCTTCAGCAAGCCTTCACACAACACTGGAATATCGATATTTAAGCTGCAACACTGCAGGAAACAGAACTAAATTTTTTTAAGCTTTTTTTTTTGCAATACACAAACATACTTAATTCAGGCTGTAATTATATGACAATATTTTAATGATACTCAAGGTGTTTTCTAGGACTTACAGCAAAAATAAGATTAGTCATCATAATTCAACACATGCTGTTGTGAATTAGTCATGAATCTTTACCAGCTTTCAAACATTTCAGGTACAAAAGGCAGCATATAACAGTATCTCTTTCATCCTGAAAAGAAGGGGATATTAACCACCTTCACAGCTAGAGTCACATTTCTCCCTTGGTTTCCACAAGATTCTCTTTAGAGAAGATTTCAGAGTCATCAGACCTATCACAAGCTCTTTCAGAGTCCAAAGGAAATTTAATTTCACCTTCTTTTCAATGACATTTTTGGGGTCCTATCAAGTCATCGTTCCACTGTAGTAGAGGTACAACCTCCAAGGGGAATTGCAATCAGCAGAACTGAGAAACTGTTTAACCAGCACAATGACACTGTGCACAAGCCCAGGAAAGAAAATTTTATATTACTGCACATTCACAATCTAGAGGTACTCTTCAAGTCAGAAGAATTCTAAGTTCAGTCACATTTGCGGCCTAAAGACTATTTCCCTACAGATAAAGGCATGCTGAGTAATTTTCTGCCAATACAGATAACTGCCTAATGGTTTTCACGAGTACGGAACACAGAGCCACAGAACAGCTGTCATGTTGCAGAACATTTTAAAGAACACTAAGCTGGCTTTCATCACAGACTTAAAACAGCTGCATTACACTGATCACATTTCAGCTAAAAAAGCCCAATCGGGAAGAAATTGCATGATGCACAGTTCTAAATCCCTTTTAAAACAAGATCAGCGCAAATTCAGAACTTATCACAGCTTCCACATTTTTTAACCTCTTGCCCTACAGCACATGAACTGCATCCATCTCACTCTGAGTGAGCTAAAACTACAATTCTGAGCAAGCTAAAACTACAATTCTGAGCTAACCTAAACTGAATCCAGAACATAAGAGCTAGAATAAAACAATTATTTTAGAGAACATATCCACTGATTCAATTTGTATCTTCTTAGAAGTAACACATGAAGTAGTCTGAGGAACTGAAGTACACACAGAAGAGTGCAATTTATTTAAACATTAGATAATCAGCATGTTGATTTTTGTGCAAAGACTATTTTGCTAAATAGTATGCTGCTCATCACTAGCGCCTATGCAAATACCCAAGCTAACTGAATCTTTTCAGTGGTACCTTTGGAGTTAATTTATGCATCCCTAATTATAGACAGAAAAAACACAGTTCTTAGTACCTGACAGTTTATCATTAACTCCAGTCACTTCTGAGTTCAGTCTGTAATGCATTTCATTAAGTTACCCTCCCAACACCCTATAAAAAGTTGTAAATCTTATTCTCCTCTGCTACATTGGCTTCTGCTTCTAAAAAGTTGCAATAAAAATCTCCCTACAGGACAGATGTGCTCACACTAATTTCATTTCTTAATATACAAAGTACCCATGAAGTTCAAACTACTTGCCTTTGCTTTCAGAGCTCTGCTCATGTCTTTTCTGTGCATGCCCATCTCCTACCCAATGCCCCTTCCTCACGTGTGTTCTGCTAATCCTACCTGTACGGCTGCTTCAGCCCACTCAGTTTTACAGTTCTTTTCGTATCACTCCTCACGTATCTACCACGCCTTACCAGAGAAGCAGGCACCTGTCCCTCCAAGCATGTACATACTTTGGAAGCAGTTGCACACTGTGATCAGGGATTAGTAAACTTAAAGACCCACATTGGGGAAAAAAATTCATAGAGGAACTGTTACTACAAAGATGGTATTTAGGGTTGTTACTTCATTTCCTCTGGAGCCTAATGTTTTAAAATTTCTTAAATCTATAGTATTTCTCTGTTAGTTTAAAAAGAGGGCAATTATCCCAGTATCTTCCTAATTCCCAGGAAATTCAGAGTCACTGTTGGTACAACTGTGGGTGGAAATGGGAAGAAATCACAGGTTTTGGAAGGGCTATATAACCCGACAGTCCACGAACAAAAAAAGCCAAAAAATTCTTATGCAAGGTTCTGAGGAAGACTAAATCTTGGCTGTTCAATTCCTTTCCAAATGTAATAAGGAAATACAGATAGCCTGCAAAGCAATTAAACCAAAACCCTTCTTTTACAAAGGTATCAACACAACACACAAAGAACTGCTGCAAAAAATACAGCAACGAAGTAAACTCCTAAGAGTATACAGAGTCTGCCTTCACAGCATTTTAGAAACTGGTGGCAAAGATCATCAAAACACACATAAGCAAAGAGCTTAGCTTAGAGCTGGCTGAACTAGTGCTGTTTGCTGAGACTTCCCTCCTGCACACCCAAGAAACGAAGCGATGCTCCAGCTAAACTGTGAGCCACCATCGACCCCATCTCCATTCAGCAGCTCCCACTGCAAGATGCTGCATTCTCTAGGCCCCTCTCCTTACACAAAGCACTACAGGACTGATACTTCAGGAACCCACATGTGTTTTCGTGTAGACCTTGTTACAAAATCCTTTTCATGCAAAGGACTATGTTGTATGAATATACAAAACTTGTTGCAAGAATAAATGAAATGGCATTTCACACAACAGATGTCACAGCAATTGTTATGTGACTTAGTAACGAACAATCTGAGGATACATATCGATGTTTTTTGAAGTTTTGGAACTGAAGCCCTACTTGCATCTCCGAGTACTTTCAGTTTTTAAAAATGGACCCTGAAAAATACCTGTGTTGGCTGTTTGAACGTCCTTCTTCCAACACTGCACACAGTACTTCCAAAAACACGGGAATATTTGCTCCAAGTTTAAGCACATACCTTGGGTGCCTTAAGCTACCTGCAGAAAATGCCTCTCTCTCTCCATCCACTGACTACAAAATAAAGTCAGGTTCTTATATTAGTGCGTTCAGAGTCATGCTCACATTAGATATTTAAAGCAGCCTACAACAGACAGCTCCATAGTCTAAATGATTCATCCGCTGGCTTCTTTTTTATTATTTTTTCTCCCACTTTCTAGAAATTCCTCATTTTTAAATACCTCATCTTGAGAACTAAATAAACAATGGAGCATTTTATTACGTTCTAATATAATAATGCAGTAAACATACATGGAATTAAATTTAACCATTCAGTTTAAGGGTGGTTAAAACCCCGCAATTTACTGTCCCAAAACAGAGGTACACCAAATTCAGTCTCAATTGAAACTAGGTAATTTTTTACTGGGGAGAAAAAAAAACTCTAAAGGGACAGACTGTGGAACAAGCCATTGCAGGAATATCCCAAATACTATGCATCACCATTTGCAGATTAATAAAATGACATATATATGCAAGGGGTTTTGTTTGTTGTTTGTGTTTTGGTTTTTTTAAAATTCTGACATACGTCCCATATCTCTAGTCTTTCTCAACTGTATCTTTTCTGAAACATTTTTAGAAGAACATACAGAAAACCATTAACATGGACTGTAAAACGAGTCCTGTGCCACATGTCTCAAATTGCTTCCAATACAAAACTGTTTCATCTGCTCCAAACACGGTTGCACAATCTTTTAAAGTTTTGACACAGCAAAACAGGAAATTCACGATGACAAACTTTGGAAGTATTACACACACAATGGAGACTGTGGGGAGGGGGAAAACAGAAGAGGAACGGGCTAGATGGTGTAGAGGCAACCTTAAAAATGCAATGGACAAGGAATTGAGCAAATTAATTTCCTATTACATTCGGGGAGTTATGTAACTCTGTGGCACTTACAGGGTATTCATCAGCTATAGCAGCAAGTCCCTTCTGTCACCAGGACTAAACCCCTCTACTTTAAAAAAACCTCAACAAGTACATTGGTTAATCTTGCTACAAGAATTGACCAGCCTTAGTCTTTTATGAAATACAAGCATTTGCACATTTGGGGCACAGCAGTTTTAAGAAACGCATGCTAATTAAGCTGAACTTACCAAAAATTTTATAACAGTAGGTTAAGAACAGCTGAGACCTTCATTTCTTTAAAATTGCAGCACATGCAAAGCAACTCCTTTTCTTTACTGGTAGAGGTCCATATGCATCCCTCCTCATGATATAACATAAGTGATATTCATGATGTAAATTTGCACATTATGCTAATGAAAAAACATGCACGCCTGCTCAAATACAGCAGCAGAGCAGATGTGTAATCATTATGCATCCATACTTGAAAATTCTGATCACACTTTGACAGAGCCAAAGAACAGGGAATAAAAAACAGAATGCTCATGTGGAAGATATTTCTTAATAAAAGGACACGGTAATCTGTGAACACTTTTACACAGCTCTACTATATGACTGCTAAAGTCTGTCAAACCCATTCAACTACGCCCTTGTATTTAAGATTAAACAATGTATACAGCCCAGTTAATTTATGTTTAATGATCCAACATACTTCAGCAGAGAAACTACAAATTAAGGAAGTATTGTATTTTGCACGTGTAACCTGTCATATGCTTTGTTCATATTAGGTAAGCATTAAAAAACTAAACTCTTTATCTTCAATCTCTCCGTATTTCTGCAGGTCTCATACCAGGACTTTACTGTCCCAGGCAGTGCATACTGCAGTAATTCTGCCATTCCACAGCAATAAAACAAGTTTTCCTGTGTTGATCTACTATTGCCGTGAAAATATCAATACTTGCAAACCCACTGTTACAAGCGAGGGATGCAAAAACAGCCCTCATAGCCTTACCTCTACCCTTCCTGCCTACTAACAGGCTCCAGTTAAAAATATAATTGCCTCAAATACAATCTATCCTTCAGGTCCAGCAGGAAACTGGGACAAGAGCTCTGCAAAGCCAGCTACGGGGGACTTGCCAGGCTCCATCCCCCTCCACCCCCCCACCTACTAACTGCAAGAAGGCACGGTGAAATATGTCTATATGAGATCATTCGGGGGGGGGGGGGGGGGG
>RSEF01000026.1:76276-132636 GCA_003993805.1 Himantopus leucocephalus | reverse complement strand
GGGGGGGGGGGGGGGGGGGGCTGGGACATGATTATCTTCCCCTGCAAAAATGTTTTAGTGCCACCTGCCATGTGGTGCAATCCCCGACGCATTCCAAAGACAAGACTGCGGCTTCCCGGCAGTACGGCTCTTAAACCGGGGAGGGAAAAGCGTTTGTTTGCAGGCGAATGGTAAAAAGCCGAGGGAGAGGAACCTCCGGAGGACAAGCAAGCCCCGCTCGGCTCTCCGCGCTGACCGCCCTGCGCGCATCCCGCCGCCGGTCCCGACGAGCCGGGGCAGGTTTCCAGGCGGAGGGCCCGGAGCCCGGAACCGGCAAGCTGACGAGAACCCCCCCGCTGCACACACACACCCCCCCGTCCCCTCCCAGCACTCACCAGACGGAGCCGTAGGCCCCGGAACCGACGGGGGAAAGGTTCTGGTAGCGCTCTGGCACCTCCCACACCGTCTTGTTCAGCTCCTGCCGGTAGAACTTGGGCCGCTCCTGAGACATTTCGGTTCCGGAGCCCGCCCCGCCCGGCCCGGCGGGAGGGGGAGGCTCTGCCCGCGGCTGCAGCACCACCACCACCGCCGCCGCCACCACCTCCAGCAGCAGCAGCTTCTTCCTTCCTCCTCCTCCTCCTCCCTTCCCCGCCTGCCCTCTCCCGCGGGCGGGGGCGGCCCTGCAACAGCAACGCCCTCCCCGCCGCCGTCCCCTCACGCCGCCGACCGTTGGCCGCCGCCGCCCCGCCCGCCTTCCCCTCACCTCAGGGGGCGGGCGCGGTGACAGCGGAGCGCTGGGGGCCCTGTCACCGCCTTCCCCCTCCCGCTTCTCTCCCGGCTCCCTCAGGGCGGGATAGCCCCGTGAGGTGAGGCGAGGTGAAGCGAGGGGTCGGCCGACCGGCCGGCCGGCAGCGAGCGGGGCGGCGAGGCGTGTGTGTATGTGGAGAGGGAAAGACGTTCCCGTCGCAGGTAGGAGGGCGCCAGCGACGCTACAGCCGCTGCCCTCCGCCCCTCACCGCCCGCCCCGCTCCGCCCCAAAGCGGGCACGGCCCGGGCAATGGCTTCCCGCCGCCACGGCGGAGCCCGATGGCCCCTCACGGCCGCTCTCGCGAGAGCTGAGGCGCCGCGGGCAGAGATGACCCAATATGGAGCCGCTGCGGCCGCCTCTCGCGAGAGCGGCCCGGCGGGGAGGGGGCGCCGGAGGGGCCCGGTACGGCCTCCTGCCGTCTTAAATCGGCTAAAATTGAGGCAGTGCTGCCCCCTCTTTCGCCTTTGCCTGGAGCCCACTGCTTGGCTTCCCTGCGCAGTGCCCCTTTGGGGTGTGCTTTAAGTGAAAAAAGAAAAGAAAAAGATGATAAAACTTGGCGGCACTTGTGCAGGCCCTGGGTCGCCCCTCAGGGTCGGTGGTGGGTGACAGGCGGCCGCGGTCAGGCTAAGCGTAACTCTAGTGCTTCTGGAGGCCTACAAGCCAGTATTAATTGCTCTTGTAAACATCCTAAGGACATTTTGTTCCTTTCCAGGGGCTTTGAGCCAGCAGGGATGGAAGCTAAGCTCTCCCTGCCCTGCTTTCCCAGCGTACGGGTCTTTGTGTGTTTGGAGAATAAACTGTTTCTCAATACTGTAACAGGCCTTGCGATACCAAAGAGACGTGTGTGCTTGCTTTCAAGTATGTGCCTAAGACTCAGATGAAGTCATTAAGTGCTGCGGGTTAAGCATGTTCTGGAGTGGAGCCCCGGGTGTCTTCACCAGGTAGTAAGCGCAGAAAGTCACAGCAAATAACTAGGGATTTGTGTTGAAGGCTTTTGATCTCCAGCTCGAGGAAGATGAGTCTTGTGAGCAGTACTGTACAAGACGGACACGTTCTGAATGGAATACGGAAGCCTGCTTTAAAAACATTTGGCTTCCCACATCAAAACCCGTCTCTTTCTCCACGCGGCGCAACAGAGTGGGACCCTGTGCTCCGCTGCTCTGAGTCAGCATTGAAGTTCGAATAACAGGAGGGAACAGCTGAAAGTTACCACTGCTTGCATCTAAAAAGTAACTACTTCCTGGCATTCTAGGGGTTTTAATGCCTTTAATTTGCGAACTCTAGCTTCTTGCTAGTTTTGCTTGTTGTATTACCTTGCCTTGAAAAGGTGGTAATGCTCAAAGATGTCACAAGCAGCTAAGTCTTCAAAAGCTAATGAACAAAATGCCTCTTAAACTCATCTGTGGAAGACCTTGATTTATCTCCTCTGTAAAAAGAGGGAGAAACTGTGCCCTAGGGATGGAGTGTGTCTGAGACATGCCTACAACTAGCTCGCGCTCTGCTTTAGAACGGCTGGGGTGTGTGTATGTGTTGGTAGACACGTCTCACAAGACACCAAACACTCGGTCAGAGTCCCTGTTGCTGTATCCGAAGTAGCAGATCTCAGTGATGCAAAGCACTAGACCTGTACAAACTGATTCTGGTGGTTCAGGAAATGAAATATGAGGAGAAAATGTAAATCTCAATTAATTTTATTGCAGGTTTTGATACTTCAATCTTAGGTTGCATTCTGAATAGACTTTCAACGGCTCACTCGCAGCGTTTTTATATTTCCTCTTTTCTTCCTTTCTTCTGCCAGTGTCACCACCCTTCCTACCTGTCACCACCTTTCTTATATGTACTTTTACTTGGTAGCGCTGGAATTGAATTTTTTTTTCTGCTTCACCTGTCAGTATGAGAACTTTGTCTTAGATCCGCTCTTGCACTGGACCTTAACTTAATATTCACTTTGGGAACTCACATCTTACCTACTCTGAGTGACAGTGATTGAATACGGATCTCCTTCCTGATACTAAAATTCCGAGGAATGGGAGTCAGACATTTGGGGGATTTAAAAACCCAAATGGTTTCAGGTACCCATTTTACACAGCAAGTTGGGGCATTTGTACAGCCTCAGATTTAGATGCTCTCTGATTCAGACTAATCCTTTTTCCTCCAGGACTGGAAACGAGAATTCAAACGGTTTCCTCAGCCGTGGTAGGTTTATGGAGAGGGATCGTATTTAGTTCCCTAAACACGGGCCTGCTTTCGGGATCACAAAATGGAGGGGATTCAGGCTCATTTTTCCTACAGAGTAGGAACAAGGCAAGTTCCAGAAGGACCCAGTGTTCCTACAACTGATTTGGCAATCGATTTGTTTGATCCTAAGAGCAGCATGTCCTTCATGGATTTCAGTCTCCAGAGCCTTTCTTGTCCCTGCTGTAACTACCGGCTTCACAGGACTGATGTTGGGATGGACTGATCACGTATCATGCTTTTTATTTTGGTTTTAGTAGATACTTCAGTCAATGACCCTGCTTTTTTCTTCCAGTCTCACTGCCAAGAAACAGAGCGTTCATTGTAGTCCCCGTCATTTGCTGTTCCGCTGGTTTTGACTGACTGTGACCAGAAGGAAAATACTGCACTAGACAACGATACTGTCGGTACTTACAGGCCACCAGCAGCTTACAGGGTCTAAAGAGAAATGCAGACCGAGGAGCACTTCCAGGCACACTTTGAAAGAAAACTGTCCTCCACCTTGGGTGGAGCACTACAAATCCCTCGAGAGAACAGACGGCTCCAGTGCAGGTGAGTCCTATGCCGGGAATTTATCAGGTGTAAAGAAACTATGAAGGCTCTTGAAGCCCAAGCGTAAAAGAGGTGCTAACTTTTCCACAGCTGGTAATTAAAATGCTGAACTGCACTGGTTGACAAGCAAAGCAGAACACCCAGTTACAGCAATTTGCACTGGAAGCGTGCAAGATCAGCTTAGCGCTGCACTACCAAAGTTGCTATCTGGAAAAGTGTCTGTTCGCTTCAGGACTATGATAGTGTGAGGGATATATGCACTGCAAAGAGAAACTGCCAATAGTTGTAGTTCCCTGTAGTGCTTCCCTTAGCCCAGCTGTCAGACACAAGCTTTCATTTGCTTTTTTTCTGATTTGTGCCTTTTGATACTTTTATTTCTTAAATTTCAAGAGGCTTTTTCTGTTCCCTCTTAGCTGGAGACATGGAAAGTTGCATAATGGTATGACTGAGGTTGACTGAACTGCTTTGGCATTGTTTTGGAACTGTGTTGCTGTGTTCTTTGAGGAGAACGGGTGAGGCTAGGGTACTGATAAAGCATTAATGCTTCCACAGCCTTATTTTCCTATCTGCCAAAATCCTCTTTTGGGCATTATAGAGTAGAAGCATTTCTTCTGCCAGAGGAGCCCTGCAGGCTCATCAGAAGGCAGTCTTTGTTGGCGGCACAGGAGAATTCCTGATGTTCTTCCAGCAAGGCAAATATAATAAAAAATAGGAAGCCTGTTCATCAGCTTCCCTTTTAGTTTTGTTTGACTATGAATACTCTTAGTTTTCTTTCTGAATCTGTTTTTGGATGAGGAGTGGACTGTCAATGGTTATGGCTGGGTCCGCTCTCCAAAGTCCTCCTAAGAAAGTAAATACGAAATCTCTGATTCATCATTTATCTGGGCTTTGTTTCAGCATGTATACTGAACGTATACTGAAACTTAAACTGTTGTTTTGAGACCATGGCAGGACTTGAGACTCAAGTCTAGCTGTGGGTGAGGTTCCACAAGGTGTGGTGAGCTAATCTAACAGCTTGCTGCTGCCAGAAGGGACAGGACCACACAGGGAAAGGAAAGCAGGGGAGCCAGACCTCTCTCTGTCTGTAACTAGCTCTTACATCTGCTCAGCTATGTGTGGGACTGCAGCCTAAAACTATGGGTCACGTCTAACTTACGCTGCTGTAAAGTAATTTCCTGGTGATAAGTGAAGGCAAATGGAGCCATAGTTGCTATTGTGTTTTCTAGTTTTCATTCACCGTGAAGACTTGTCATCAAGATTCAGTTCTGTGATAGTGAGATCCTTTAGATTGTGCCTTCTGTTCCAGCGCTGTCTTTTTATATATTTTGAACAAAAAAATGTAAGAAGGAGATGGGATGAAGTTCTAGAGTCAGAGAAACAAGATTACTTGATGGAAAAGATTGAATTGTGTATAATTATGACAAGTGACCTAGCGTTAACAGTCTGTCCACCAAGCAACACCTGGTGCAATAAAATAAGTCTTGCCCAGAGATCAAAGGGAGAATTCTGCTCTAAAGTCATAGCTAATATTATTGGAAACTTTATCATTGCATTTGATGCTTAATAAGAAAATCTCTTTATTCCCTCCCCCAACTTGTCATTTAAGAACAGTGTCTGCCTTGCTTCCTCATACTCTTTTCCCTGTTTCTTTTCCACTTCCCTGTCTCATGTGTTTTCTCTGTTCTCCATTTTGTATCCATTTGTCAGCCCAGTGTGTAGTTACCTCGGACAATAAAATGATGGAAAGGGACTCAGCTCTGTAATGTTAACTGGGGTCACTTCCCACAGCCACTCTTCACAGCTGCCAGAAGCCTTGGGCAGACACTGCATCACTTATATTTGGGTTGTAGGTAGAAAAACCACCCACATTGCCAGGGGATTAAAATGGGGAAGAAGAAGCACAGGGCCGTGGGGTTACTCAGAGTTTACCTACTGGAAATTTTGATTCAAAAACATATATGCAAAATAAATCATGTAGGTCAAGCCCTGCTTGCATCCCCTTATTAAATAATGTGATGCAGGAAACATTTGACTGCTTTTTGGGAGGTGGGATAGGCTTGCCTATTTTTTTCCCTCAGATGTAGTGTTAGTGTGTTTTTCTTTTAGATGAGAATAGGAGGAATCAAAATACCATCTCCTATTTTTCTGCGGTGTTAATGAGGTCAAGTAATTGATGCATTCAGCGCTCTGGGCTCCGGTGCTGACAGGCTATCATACGAATGGCATACGGAGTATTTGCGATTCATCTGAATGGAATGCAAAGGCATAGGGGTGCCTGTGTGGGATTTATGTTATGTGGCAGCTGGATCTGTGGAAGGCTAACGCCTGTGTGGGTTCGCAGTACGTGGTGCCTGCGGAGAGCTAACCATGGCAGCGTGGCTTCTCTGCCTGCAGAGCATGAGGCCATGCAAAAGCGCTGCAGAGATGGAGATTGTAAAAGGCATTGCATCTAGCTTAGCTTATCTGATTCTTTTCAGCTTCTCCTGGGGAAGGTTCAGAAAGATCACACTCAAGATGTTCCCTGTCCTGAACTGGCTGTTTTCATATCGGTTCAGAGAATGGATATTGAGGGATCTACATGCAGGCCTAAGTGTTGGGATGTTTCAGATTCCACAAGGTAGGCAGAGAGAAAAAAACAGTCTAGCTTCCTTTTGTATGTCATGCTTTTCATAATCTATCTCCTGTTCTTCCTAATGTCATCAGGTTATGTGGGAACTTTAACCTTAGAAGTTCCTTAAATCATTAACCTATTTACTGGCATATTTGCAGGAGAACTTATTTTCTATAATCAGATGTTACATGGTGTAATTTTGAGGACAGTACACTACTCAAAATATAAACTAATAGCAGCATTTTCCTATATTGCAAACAAAATAACACGGTCTTTAAAATCCACCTGGCAAAATCAGGTCTGTTAGACAGCCACATGCATAGCCACCCCACTAGTAGATGGCCTAAACAAAGAGTTGTTCTGGTTCTTTGTCTAATTTCTAGTTAGCAAGGGCCTGTGTTGTAAAACAACATTGGCTTTTGTCACTAACTAGCCTGGCTTTATCAGGTCCTGAACTCCCTAAAAAAAAAGACTGTGGGAGTTGAATGGCCATTGCGCTCACTGATTTGGCATGGTTAGACCCAAACTGGAAAGTGGCAGGTAGTGTAAGCAAGACCAGTGCTTGTGCTAATTATGTGTGGTGATTCTGTGAATAAATATAATGGGATTTTCATAAGGGTTGGCAGGGTTTCATTGGCAAAATTTTACTTATAAATAGTAACCAAAGATAGAGAGCCTGCCCAATTTTCGTGACTTTAGAAACAGATTTTTGCTTTCCAGGACTTTTAGGAGTTTGGCTGACCAGGTTACCTCTGCCAAATATCAATGGCTTCCTTTCTGCGTTCTGCTGCTCGCTGACATATGTTATATTTGGGACTTCGCATCATATCTCAATTGGTGAGGTTTATTTTGTACTGTGAAATCTTTCTACAGGACTTAGAGATTGTGTTCAATGCTGCTTCAAAAAGCTGGCGAGATGTCTTCGTCTATGTCATCTAATAGGCAGATGTTATTTAGGTGAGAATCCAGACCCCCAAATTCTCAGTTCATTGTTGTTCCACTTCTGCAGCTGATCTGTGGTGAGAATTTCACCAAGTCAGTCAAGTTTCAGCTGTGAGGTCCTTTGTCCCCCTGAGGATGCGAGCTATCACAGACACCAGTGCAAAGGAGACGGCTGGAGTGTCACAGAGGTCTCTCCTACGTAAAGGACCCGTGCAAGCTGCCTCACGTTTACCCCAGGATGTTACTGTGAATCACGGTTTGGCTCTTGGTCTTCCCTGTGGTCTTCTACGTACAGTCTCTTGCCATGGCTGAACTGTTGATGGGTTTACATTCTTAATTTGTTCAGAAGCTAGATTATTAAAATGCTGTTTACATGTGAGAAGGCCCTTCACATTATCATAATGAGTGGGTATGCGGAGCTCTGGCCTCAGGTAAATTGGCAGTTCATTCTCTGACTATGTTTTTCAACCTTTCTGGTAGCTCATTGTAATGCATCCGTTTTTTGTGCTTTACATTAAAAACTTTTGTTGTGCATCTGACCAACTGAAGACTTCATTCGTAAAATGGTAGGAATCTGACTTTGGAAACTTCCAGTACGTGCTCAGAAACAGTAAAAATTGATTATATGAGTGGATTATATATATGAATGAAAATAGACTGTCTCATATTGTGCAGACTGATGGTGGAGGGAAGAGATGGATGCGTGATTTTAAGGTAAGTCTTTGTGGCAACATCTCATGCAGTTCCGTTTCCTGTTCTCTGTTCTGTTGGTTCCAGGCTCATTCAGCATCCTAAATGTGGTGGTGACAGACATTCTGAAGACTCCTAATTTCAACCAAACATTGTCCTCTAATGGTTCACCGAACAATTTCTCAGACCCTACATTTATGAAAGATTACATGGAGGCCTTGACACTTACTGCATCAATAACATTTTTGACTGGCATCATTCAGGTAGAAGATGAATCTATTTTTTTTATATCCTTACTGATGTATCCTTATGTGCATTCTTGTATAAATGTAAGAGTCAGTACTGCTTGCATATTCTTACCACAAAAACTAAACTCAGCACATTTGAATACATATGTTATGCAAAGTGGGACATGAAGGTCTGTCTCTTCCTCTCATGCTGTCTGAAAAAGATATGATGGGTTAAGCTTCATGTGTCCATGATTAATATGTGTGAAGTAAGTTATTATCTTTTATGTTGACCAGTTCTACAATATGTTGACCCTTAGGTAGTCCTGCATAACTGCACACACTTGATGTGAAGTGCTTCTATTTTGGTTTGGCAGTGTCTTACTTAATTGTGCATAATGAAAATAACATGTTCAAATAACTATCCATCATGCATGGCAGTGAGGAGTCATGCTTTTCAAATATGGAAACAAGAAGGGCGGGGTTAGACACTGATAATTATATCACGTCTCGCTTCTCGTTTGTTCCATACAGTTGCTGCTAGGTTGCTTTTGCCTGGGGTTTGTAACAACATACGTGCCGAAGACTCTCATTGATGCTTACCTCACCGCAGCAGCATTGCATGTCATTGTATCACAGTTTACCTTTATCTTTGACATCATGCTTGACTTCCATAAGGGTCCCCTGGGCATTTTTTATGTGAGTAAATTCATTATTAGTCGAAGAAATGCATGCTTCTTGGAGGGGAAAGAAAAGAACAGCTTCAGAAATTGAAGGCAATTTCAATCTAAGTCAGTTGCTAAGGGATATTTGTGTGAGTCTCAGCTGTGGTTTACTTCGCCTTCCTGTTGTCTTGAACAGTGTATGGAGCTTATTGTGTGACATGCAAGAAGAAAAGTCTGTGTGCATATTTTTAATTACTTATGTAGCTCTATAATACATTTTCAGCATGTCTATAATTGTAGTAGAGCAAAAGTTAGAGGAAAAGGTACTTTTTTCCTCACTAGATCATCATGGGGAAGCTATTGGGCACACAGTATCTTTATCATATCTGACAAAGAAGCGGCAGACTCCAAGCTAAAGACAAGTTAAAGCTAATTCATCCTAATTTACTTTGGTAATGTCAATCAGACAACTTGAGAAAATGGTAGCGTAGAAGAGAGACAAATCACAGTACTAGATCTGAGCTATTTGTGGCTGTGTTTTCTCTGCAGATACCAATAGATGATACAGATTTTTAAGTAGCGTTTTTCTCTTAGCATCTCTCTTCTTCTAACTGAAGACACCATCGTAGCACAAAGGATGAGCTCAAGCGTCAGGGAAACCTATGTCAATCTCCTGGAATCTAGAAATAGTTGTAGTATCTTCCTCAGATCCTCTCTATGATGATTGTTTTTCAGAACCTATTTCATTACTTCCTGGCTCTCCCAAAGGCGAATGCCACCAGCATATTGCTATTTTTGCTTAGCATGGCTGCACTACGTGTCAATACATCTATCAAGATAACTTATAAACATAGTCCTATTGCATTTCCTATGGAACTTCTCTTGGTAAGTGATCTTCAACATGCCATTGTGACAATTGAACTAACAGAGAGTATAATAGACTTTATTTCAAAAACCACTTCACACATTACTTCAAGATGCTGTTCTATTTACACACTGAATCTGTACTTAAGTCCTTTAAATACTCCTACAAGATTAACTGTCTTCAGATGGATTGTGTACAGTTTCAGGAGCCAATGCTATATAAACTCTAATATTGCTTCTTGATTTTTTTTCCCAGATTTTCACAGTCACCATTATTTCTAATCGCATTCATCTTCACGCTGAATCTAGTAGTGCTGTGGTCAGTATGATCCCTCAGAGGTCAGTAATCTGTGCTGTTTATGAAGTTGTACTTTTGAGATACAAAAGAGATGTTTCAGCCTGTTCTTGAAATCTGACATGGGCCGACTTTTACTGGGAAGTACAGCTATTGGAATAACGCTTGAAGAATTTTAATTGCATTGTCATTTCTGAGCATATGCAGAATTCAAACTACAGTTTTCTTTATTAGATTCAGGTTTTATTAGCACAAAGAGGAAGGAATTTGCATTTTTTTGTGAGATGGAAGTCTTGCAGATTGAGAGCATCTCCTGTGGGGTGCTGGATGCCTCTGGTGACGATCCTGAGTTTGGAGTTACTGTGGACAGAGCTCAGAACGGGTCTAAACTTATCTGTTCTCTGATCTTGTAGGTTTCTGCCTCCTATGCTGCCAGATTTATCAAACCTGAGCAAGATCATACGGCATGCCTTCTCCCTTGCTATTGTAAGCTATTTCCTTCTTGTTTTTGTTGGGGAGAGGTATGCTTCACTTCACAACTACAATATTGCCAGCAATCAGGTGAGAACTAACCTGCAGATACCTCCTAAGCTAAGAAGCGAGTTGAACTCAACTTGCAAAGCCACTAACTACCTGACAGTGGTAGAAATGCAAGGACAGAGTGAATATGACAGATGATGGTTTGGTAGCAACTTGTTACCCTTCCCTATGCAAAATGGTTCTTATAAGCCAATAATGTGAAGGCCAAAACACGGCCTTTGTATATTCCCAGTGATGGGGATGAATCTCACACACACAAAGTGCTGCAACTGATCCTTGAAGACCGGTGCTGTCATGAATCCATGAGACTATAAAAGCATGATAAATTAATAGCTGAAATTGTAAATGGCCAGAGCAGCTGTAGTTCTTCTCTATATGTGGCTGCCATCCCAGTGTATGGATTCTCTGCCCAGAGTGATTGCTCCGAGAAGCTTTTAAGCTAAAACTGTGTTAGTTTCCAGCATGCTAGAGTTAGTAAGCATTGGGCGTTTTGCACTACTCCATGTTTAGCTTGTTGTGATGGCTTTGGATCTTTACTAGAATGGAACTAAGCCAGTAAGGAAGCTGCCCTAACTTCTCAAAGCCTCTGGGGATAGATATAAAGGGAATGTCTTTTCCACTCAGCTTTTGTCCAGGTGTACTATGCTGCATACTGACATTTGCCACATGTTAGCCTGAAAGTCAGTGCTTCATAGCTTTGGAGTTCTAAGTGGATTTCTTTGAAAGAAGGAACGGAATTTTTGGGTCCATGAGATCCTCAGCTGTGAAAACTGTGTGCCTTTTAAGAGAGGTCATTTAACCATGGGAAACCTTGCTTTCCAGAAGGTTTCCTGAGCTTAGCAACACAGATGACCAACCAGCAAGTGTGAGCAAAAGGAAAGGAATTCCTGATAAGCTACTTTAATGAAGGTAAGTCATTCATTTGAGGTTTTCTCTGCTTCCTTCTGTTTCTGTTTTATAGGAGCTAATAGCAGTGGGGCTATGCAATATTTTCAGCTCATTTTTCAAAAGCTTTGTTGTCAGCTGTGCCATTTCTGGAACCGTCATTCAAGAGAAGACAGGTGGAAGAACACAGGTGAGCTGCTCTGGATTTGTTAAGCTTCCAAACTCATCTAAAATCATTGTATACTGTGTATAGGCTGACATTTAATCTAAACAACTTGTGAGATATAAAGTTACATACCCACGCAACAGGAATCCAGATACCCTCTGTGTGTGTTCTATTAAGTACTATACTTACATGATACATGGCACATGATGTGCCATGAAGGAAGCCAGGATCCTGTGGCAAGAACAGGATATGTCCATGCAGTTTAAAACTGTATTTTAGTGAATATACCCAAAAAGCCAAACAGTAATGTGTAATAATAATATGTAATAATGTTTTTATCATGCCACTTAACTGAATGTCTGTACATGCTTCACTGCATCATAGAAGTAATTTTGTTTAATAAAGAGTTTATTCCAAAGTCTGACTTGCAAGAGAAGTATCTTACTAGTCAGGTGAAATTATTAAACCAAAATCCTGCATTGTGCTTAAGAATAGTCCATTTAGGTCAAATTTATATCTACGAGAAAACTCTTTCAGTTTGAGTATTCTAGAATTTGTACCATGCATTGCAAGCATACCCCTGGCTGTTGTTAATCGTGCCTTGGTTATTTTCCCAGTCGGTGGTGGTACACGGGCCATACCTGCTTGTTTAGAGAGGACAGGTAAGGAAATGGTTCTGTCAGGTCTCTGTAATAAAGTATTTCTGTTCAGTTAGCAGCAGCGATTGGAGCTTCTATGATGCTGGTGATTGCACTGAAACTTGGACGCTTTTTCCAGATGATACCTAATGTAAGTTAACCTGAAATAGTTATGACAGCAGTCTACTTACTTTCTAAGCATAAAAATAAAATTCTGAGCATAATATGAAGTTTTTTCTGGGACAGTTAGGGATTATATCATGCGGTAGATTTAATTGTTCTCAGGGATGGACCAAACCAAAATAATGACTTTAAACTCCTAAATTTCAGCTGGCTAACGTATTAAGTAATAAATACTGTATCTCTCTCCCATCTCTCACTGATCAGTACAAGCTAAAAATCCTTGGCCAAAACTGGACTGAAATTTCACTGCCAGCCTCTGTAATTTAAACATTGTATTTCACTTTTGGTCTCACATCTTCCAAGCTTTTGCACACCTGTAGAACAAATTCATGAGTTCCTCTCTTGCATCAGTATAAGTAGTTCCAAGATGGGTGCTTCAAAATCTTTAGTGTAAAGAGGTAAATAAAATCTTCGAAATGGAAATTTGGGTTTAGTGTCTTTGATTCCAGCTTGGTCTTTGAGGTTTATTTTAAAACCATATGGACTCCTAAACTGCCTTGTGTGGATTTTGCATTGCCAGTGTGCCTATAAACATTTTATTATTGTAGATTATTCAGAATGCTCGATTTTCCACTTTTCCCTTAAAGTTTTATTTAGACTTTCTTTTTTTCTCTAAGTTTTCTTAGGGAACCACTGACAAAGCATGACTTCCTGATTTTTTCCTGGCCTCTTTGTAAGATGGGAGAATTAATCCCTTTCCCAAAATTAGCTGATGAAACACAATTTAACCACCTACTTCCCTTTGGTCTCTTTTTCGTTGCTAAGAAAGGCTGTTTCAACAAATGGTGTCAACCAGCTTCCTAAATCTGGCAATGAACTACCCATGCTAATTGAAACCATTCTTTGAAACAGCAGCTCTTAATTCTGTAGATAGTGTTGGCCTTTCTCCTCGTGCTGCAGGAAGCGTAGGGATTCACTGAGGAGCTCTGTAATGGAAACTACACATAGCATTGCAGGAGGAAGTCCAGTGGTATTGGCAGGAGCAGTTGTGAAATCAAACAAGAAGTTATATGCTAATTTCATGTCGGTTTGCTGACCAGTGGAGAACTGTTATACGTAGCTGTAAGAATTATGGAAATAAAGCTATTATAAGATTTTAATTTCAAGCAGTTTGTCTGTCCTGGATATCTGTTCCATAGCATGTTTGTGGTTGCAAACAACAAGTAACCAAATGTTCTGTTTTCACAGGATATACTGGCTGCTATTGTGGTATTTAACATGCTCCCTTTCCTTGAAAAATTTCTGGACGTCCCCATCCTCTGGAGACGGGATAAGTATCATTTCGTAAGTGACAAAGCCACCAAGGATTTGGACTGTGCCTTAAAGGGAGAAACGGATGTTTTGGGAGGGCAGGGCAAAGCAGTGGGCATTCCCTTAGAAAAGGGGTCCTTTGAAATATCCGCTGAAAGAAGTGTATTGAAATCTCTACGCATCAATTTGCAATTAATTCTGTACAGGGAGAACTGATTATTGCTGTTGCTTCCCAGATCCCCTAAGAAGGGAATTGTCTGGCTGCCAGCCGGGACCACGTTCTGATGTCAACTCTTGTGCAGGATGTCTCATAAAGAGAAAGACCCCAAATATGATGTGGGTTTTGCTAATAATTGAAGCCCTGTTAAAAAGTCTGGAGATTTGAACTGAAATTTGTGATCCTTATTTGCAACTACTTACAGGACTGGATTGGTCTAGATGTGCTTTTCACATTCCTAGCCTTTTTTTTGTCTGCAATTTGCAAATGCTGGGGCCGAGTTGGAGGTCATTTTGCATCTTTTTAATGCTCGTGTTCTCTCTGTCTCTTGTTCAAAGGTCATTTGGCTTGTAACTTTTGCTGCAGTGCTTTGTTTTGGGCTTGATGTCGGTCTAGCGATCGCCATGGGATTTACATTCTTTATAGTCACCATTAGGTCACACAGGTACCTGTAACTTTTAAAAGAAAATACTAGTTTTCCTTAGACTTGATGTTTTAGAGATAGTTATACATGTGACAATGAAAAAGCTGTTTCATGTTTGTAACCACTTCAGTCGGGTCATTCTGGAGCCTCTCTAATGCTATCCCAAACCAGTAATATCTTAGAGTTTATGGGCTGTGGACTGGTCCCTTCTGCAGGTGTACCATGCCGTTGAA
Organism: Himantopus leucocephalus; assembly: GCA_003993805.1. NCBI lineage: Eukaryota > Metazoa > Chordata > Aves > Charadriiformes > Recurvirostridae > Himantopus > Himantopus leucocephalus. Next base: position 118,231 of record RSEF01000026.1, on the reverse strand, counting down.
GACTGCTTATTGTCTTGTAAGCATCAGCCACTCCTGGTGGATCTGTATACAGGATCTAGAGGTGATCTGTATACACCCTTCTATAGGGATAAAATGAGATGTGACTTTTTTTTCAAGTAGGTTCCTCAGTCTTCACTGCCATTTACCAAGTTGCTTTATCTTCTCCGTAAACTCAGTGCATGACAGGGGAGGGAGGTTACATCAGGCTCACATTACTGTTTATTAGCTGCTAATCCAAACAGGAAAATCATTCATAAATCCAATCCACACCTCATGAGATTTACCATGATAGGGAGGTGCTTGTCTGAGGAGACTGAAGCCTCTAGAATAACATGGAAAGAGGTAGGAAGTAACTCAGTTACTGCAAATATTGAACTGCTCGTGATCTGATCCACAGTGGCTCTGAAAGAATACCTTCAGGAGGAATTTCAGTTGCTGTCTGAAACTGTATTGCCTCTGCTCGGAGTTACGCTCTTGGGTTTGCCTTGGGATTTAATGAGCATTGTGAATAGGCATTTCTGCAGCCACTGTTCAGTTGAGTATCCCTGCTGTCCATAGGATAGATAGAAGATCTGTCTTTGGGATAGATAATCACTTATCAATTTCCTACCAGTGACAGCATTATGCCGACAACACAAAAAAGTGTGGGAAGTTACCTGCAAACAGATTGCTTTGAAGAGCGTGTTGACAACAATTTTCCATCCGTCAGGGCCCACTGCCTTCCAGTTCTCCAGCAACCAGCCAGCCAGATGTTTATTCCACCCATGCCCTGCCCCAAAACCATGCGGCACCATTAGCAAAGCATGGTACCGAAACAAAAATATTCTCCTTTAATGCAAACCTCTGCATTAATGCTGCTACGCGACCTGTGGATGAGACCTAGCCTATGTGCAGCCAGCTCTAAGCACAGCTTATAGCTGCCTCTACCTATCTTTGAGGAGGGCTGTGAGGAGACAGAGACACTTGCTAGTGTAATAACAGTAATCCAAGTATTCCAGAGCTAGAAATGAGACATTATACATTCTTGAGGACACCAGTGTAGCTGAAGGCTGTGTTTGTGTACTGCTCCCCTACTCAAAGAACCCTAATTATGAGTGAATAACTTTTTGTATTTGCACCCTCTAAGTTACAGTTGATGTATCCAGTGAAGAGGAGAGAAATGGAGATGAAGCTTTTGGGAACAGATGGTTTTTCTCTGTTCTCTGTGAAAACCTAATAAACATCTTTTTTCAGAATGAAGATGGTGGTGCTGGGACAGATTCCAAACATGAATATTTATAGAAGTTTATCCGTCTACAGAGCCGTAAGAGAAAACAAAAAACAAATGTTCCATCTCTCTCTGTAATCCGGCATTTTCCCTTAAGTGCCTGGGAGTGACCATTCAGGCTCAGTTCATTTGATTCAAAACTTTGAAGAATACTTAAGTATCTGTAGTGTGAAGCGATTCAGATAGCTCAGCCTGCTTGGGCCTTTGGAGCTCCCTGTGTCCATCCGTGCTGTCTCCACGGTGGAAGGTGCACTGCTACTGTCATTTCCAGAGCTGTTTGGCAGTTTTTGCTGACCTGCTTTTCTCAGTCTGGTTTTGTCCACTTCACGTATATTTTCACAGTAACGATGGTGCACGTGCTAGACTGACTCACAGGTTCTGCCAGGGAACGGGATCATAGGCAGGGCATGGGCCTTTTTAACACGTTATTTTCAAGACCTGCGCCATACAGACTTAGGCAATACCGCAGTAGAGAGCTTTGCCTTTGCCACACGGGTACATTCCCAATGCTATGCTGAGGGATTTGCAAAAAATGCAATAATATAAGGACGAGGTTAGTAAGACAAGGGTATAGTGTGTGTTTTCTGTAATAAGCATTAAAAATAATTTGGGTTATTTTATATTAGAGCAGCCAACTGTCATCTGTGATTGATCTGCTGGAGGGAGGTTTTTAATTGCAAGAGAAGCAGATTAGTTTATGGCAATTAGGTCCGTACTGCCAATGCCAGTGCCAGTACGCCATGTGGTCAACAATGTGACCAGACAAACTCTGTCGTTAGGGTGGGACTTTGCAGACTACAACACAGACAGTCAGGAGGGGGAATATAGCTCCTGCTAGCTACAGCCCTCACAGATCCAGCTTCTGTTTTACAGGCAAGGGAGATTGAAGGTATCAAAATCTTCCAGTGCTGTTCTTCCATCTCTTTCGCAAACATGAATCACTTCAAAACCTATTTGTTACACAAGGTAAATACCACTTTTTCAGTCAGCGGAAGTTTCTAAGAGCCTGCATTAGGGAGATAAAAACTCTAATAAAACTGCCTTTCTTTTTCAGATGGACATGAAAGCAGTGCCTCTAGATGAAAGTGAAATGAGGGCTTTAATTAGTCTGTCTGACACTGCAGTGGAAAGAAAAGATCTTAAATGCTCTTGTGTCTGTGATCCGCCTCTACCACCACCTAAGGTCAGCTTTAAAAGTCTATTTATCTAGTCTGTTTGTTTGAGGTGCCTGGTTTTATGTTACTGAGGACAATGTTCTTAACTTGTCAGTAATGAAAGGACTGTAAATGTTTATGTAAAGCTTATATATATCTCTGCTGTATGAAAATAAGCAAACATTACAGCTGTATTTCTTTACGCATACTTTACATGCTAGAGCAATAGTAGCTCAGCTTACTGGCTGAATTAACTGGCAGTTGAAGGATTCAACATATCCTCTCCTCAGCCAAAAGAATTAATTTTGTCAGGTGCTTCAGTAGGGATTTTCTTCTTTTTCCCGATAGAAGTGAGAGAATTCCCTTGCTTAGGAGGAATTTGTTCCACTGCCGATACTGCCAAGTGCAAGTACACAACACCTCAAAGGCAGCTACCATTATCGTGATGAGAAGATTTCTCACCTTTACTATAATTGGCTGCTGTGCATCTTCTAGAGTCACTCATACCCCTCTTTATCTGAATTTTCTGAATTGCCTTAGACAATATGTGAAAGGAACTTCAGGGAATGGACTGTCTTCAGAAGATATTTTTCAAGCAGTTATATGTGATTTGTAAAAGCTATTGTATGAGAAATGGGTTGAAACAGTGTTTTGGAAAATGTGGCACTAAGGTGCTTTAGGTAATTTGACATCATCTTCTAAAGTACAAAAATGCAGAGAGTGACTTTTCTTTTCTTGTGTTATAAAAATTAAAAAACACATTTGGAACTGTTCAGAAAGAAAAATTGATTAAATCAGTCCATTCTGTGACCAGCTGCCATACAAAAGAGTAGATGAATCACAGATCTGCAGAACTCAGCCAGGAAGTGAACTTACTGTTGCTCAGAAAGGCAGTGGCCGTGGACAATCTTTTTTTGCTTCTTTTCTCTTCTGAAAGGTTGAAGTAACAAGTCAGACTCCGGTATCACAGGCCATTTCAAAGCGGGGAAGAGTGAGGTACCACTGTACTATTTGGTGGCTGAAGGCACTGTGCTTAACCACATCTGAGCCTTGCCTAAGTCACCTGCTACTTTGCATACTTTTGTGGCTTTGTGCTATATTTAGTGTTATTTCACATGTGGTTTTTACCATGAGAGAAGAAATATCATATGATTTACAGTACTGTCTTACTTACAGCCAAAAATTTTCCACCTCCTGGGCCCAATTCTTCCAACCACTGGTGTACTCTTCATTTTCCATCTTAGATACCATATACAGAGAAACTGGTGAAGCAACGTCACTCAGACAGCGATTCTTCATTATCATCGGTTAATTTGGTACATTGGTCAAAGCATGGAGACAAATTCAGCTCTAGGACGTTCTTGGTGGGAGCAGCCAGTGCATCCCCAGGTGTTAACACGGGACTTAGGACTGAAAAGAACAAGGAGGAAGGGAGAAGAGCTTGCCTTTCACTAGGCTCTGCCATAGATGATTCCTCAGTACAGATAGATCAGGAGGAACAGGCAGTGCATTCGCTGCGTCCAGTTCACACCATTATTTTAGACTTCAGCATGGTGCAATTTGTGGATTTGATAGGTTTGGAGTTGCTGCGACAGGTAAGCAACATAACTGCACATAAATGTGAAACCTGAAGTTTACCCAATGTCTCATGTTTCTTGTTAGCCTAAAACGCCCTGCTACATAAAATCCGCACATCTTCCAGTTGACCTTTAAGGGTGCAAGATTTAGCTATCGAGTTTCAGAAATTCCCATAAGATCGCTTTTTTAAAAAACAAAACTGTCCATACAAAGGACATGCAAAAACCTGTCCTCCGCTGCGACCAGTTCTAGAATCATGTAAACTAAAACCACATTTATACTTTGTTTTTTCCATTTTGGCTGTTTATTTTTAATTCTATCTGGACACTTAAAAAAAAAGGTCTTCTGTCGAGGTGTCAGATATAAAACTACTAGCTATCTTTTCCTAGAGTGATTTTGTTATTATTGCTGGCAGCCTAATTAGCCTTTTCTTTGAAGTATGTCTTGAACTTTTAAATCTGCAAGTGGGGATCCTAGCCAATGAAGATATATATTTAGCAAAATTAAATTTGGTGTAGCTGTGCTTCTCAGAAAGGTACGGTTCCAGATGGATTCTTAGTCAGCTCCCTCAAACTCTGTAGCTCAGCTTCAGAAGATTTTTGTTTAATAACAGGTTAGATTAACACCTGTTGGGAATAATTGTGGACTGAGCTGATGTCCCTAAAATCTGGTTTTGCCACCCATTAAATGGGAAAGGGGGTAAACTCAAAGTCTTTCCAGATTCTTCCAGCCTCATATTCTGAAATTCTGTGATTCTCTGAAATAATGAGTTTCATTGCCTTTAAAAAAAAAACAAACCACCCCTACTTTTTAATTACAAAGGGTCAGGCATTGAGAAAATAGTGAGAATCTATCCCCTCTAAAATCTGATTCCTAAGTTGAAATATCTAAAAATGTTGGACGTGAAAATCGAGACAACCAGAATTAGGGGTCACACTTGAAAATATGGGTTCCTATTCTGGTTTACATGTGGGCATGGCATCTGCGTGTGGAGAGGTGTTTAAAGTTAGTTTAAAGTTAGTTCCTGTGATAACTTTTTAAGTGAAGCAATATCTCTGTGTGCTGCATAGTGAGCTGTGGGAGGGGCAGCATGGGGTACGGCTGGGACCTGCCCTGCTTCGGCAGTCACCGTTCGTTAAGATCTTGGACAACTTGACTGTTCAGTGCTAAACTCAGAACCAGGATTTGAGATACCAGAATAAGGGTTTTCTTCAGAGATAAAACACTACAAGGGAAGTTTTATTTCCCTGTTTATGTTTTACCTTCTAGTGCACTCGTATAACGCAGAATTGCTCTAATGCTTGTATGGAATTCTTTCCACAGATCATCCATATGTTTCACAATATTGGCATTACAGTCCTTCTAGCTGGCTGTCACTGTGAGTATAGTATTTGCTTACTAATATTGACTTATCTCCAAGGATAAGTTTTAGACTTAAGTGAAATGTTTTAGCTGTGCTGCTTGGTGTGATTTTGCTGCTTTATTTATTTTCCCCCCATTTTTTATAGCCTCTGTGATGGCAGACTTGGAGAAGAATGATTTCTTTGACAGCTGTGTCACCAAAGAAAGGTTCTTCCTAACTCTTCATGATGCTGTGCAGTCTGCTTTGGACAACCATCAAAAACCAGATGAGCTAGAACCTACTGCGAAAGAGGTTGCTGAAGAACGGCTAGCTGAACAGCAGAAGGTAGAATATTTAGCTTAACATTTAAGCCTTCACGTTGTTAAATTATCCTCTCAGTAACTTAAACCTTGTCATGTGGCTGAGGAAATAGGGCAGAGCAGATGCTCTTTTGAATTCTCCAGTTTTTCACAGGTACTTACCTTTTTGCAATGGATCGATAATCCAATTTGTTTCTTTGACTCCTGTGTTCCTGTCAGGGGAAAGGCATCTTTGCACGCAGGCTGGAAAGGCATCCAGCTGAGTTTTGCAGCAGGGAATGGCTTTGTTGCATTTTAAATTGTTTCCATTCCTCTGACAGAGCAAGGACCCTGCCAGGGCAGAGCAAAAGCTCCAAGTTTTATATTTCCAGAGGTTATTGCACCAGCTCCCTTGGGGCTGACAGGGGAAGTGAAGGACAGTGCTAGCTTGATTTCCTGAAGAACTGAAGTTTATGGACATGCTCTTTCTGTCAGTACTCTGCAGTAATTTTTAAGCTCACTGGCTGTCTCAGCCAAGTTTGAATAGGGCAGACGGTTGCAAGTTCCAGGAAAAGCCCTTGTTCTGAGTAGAAGATTCCAGTAATTGTCCCACCTAGGGAAAGAACCCAGCCTTGGCTAATCATCCTCTGCATACTGCCCAGCCGGGGTCCTATCGCTGAAGGAAGCGAGGATGAAGTCAAAAACCTATCCAAATCTACAGGAAAACGGGGTTCTTGAGTTCTGCTGCCCATGGAACAACTTGTTTAACTCTCTTATCTTGGCATTGTACAGAATAGTCTGATGCAAGGATATTGACCTTCCGGACTGTCTCACCCATAGAAAAAACTTCAGACCATGAAGGTGACAGTATCTGTTCACCAATCTCCCTTTAATGGACGTGATGGGGAAGGTTGGGAGCAGCTACCAGGCAGGAGGTGACAGGTTCCCTGAGAGCTGTCTTTGAGATGAGGCTGGCCCGGGGGTGCAGATGGGACCCCCGGCAGCTCGGCAGTGTCAGCTTCAGCAGTCCCTGCTGGCTCACTTCCTCGGCAGCTGGGGATTTGGACTGCCCTGTGCTCCCACGACAGCATGGCCCTCTCACTCCTCACGTGATGTTGCCTTGGCATGGGAACTGCGCTTGACCGGCTCAACAGATTGGCCACCCTTGGCTTACAGTAATGTTTGTGTACATTTCAGGAAAGAAGTTTGCTCTTGAAGAAGAAGAAAGGTTTTTTCTCTGCAAAGAACTCTGACAACAAACTTCTGCACGAAGAGCCAATATCAGATATCTCATGCTCAGCCCAGAATAAAGCAGAGCCAAGCTCTCTCCGGCAGTACGATACTCCACCCCTTCAATCGGATTTCCAGGACCCAAGCTGGGGGAAGAGATGGAAGTATACCAGCAATCCCTGAATTACAAGTGTTGGGGAATTGGGATTTCAATAGAGAGGAGAAAGGTACGGTTAAGCAACAGTTCTGGCGATCCTTATCAGCCTTCGATCCTCTTTTTCTTTTTATTTTTTTCTGTTCCAGAGTTCTTAAAATAGACAGCCTGACTAATGCCTCCAGTAATTCTGTTGTTCTAAACAAAAAACATTTATGTTGTTGCTTTCAAGCATTTTCAAATAGATATGCTACCCAGCAATGCCGAAAGCAGAGAAATTTCAATGTATAATTCCTAGTTTTGTAGGTAATTCTAGCAAAGTATTTGCTCTTGTTTTCTGAAATTCCATAGAAGTTTAAATGTCCTAACTTAGCACTTCTCATATATTTATTGCTTGCTAGTAAGTAAAATTAATCTGCCATATTTCAACAGGTTACATGCAGGCAGTTTCATTATTTCCAGATGTATTTAGAATGATGTGAGTCTTCAAAAAAAACCATTTTACTGTTACTCTTCAACACTTTGCTGAAGTTGATACTGTCTGCAGTCACATAACATGGTGGCCATCCATTATTTCTGTCTCAGTCCCTTTCTAACCCACCAGAACTAAATCCTGGTAAACGATATAATATTTTTTTTCCACGTTTTTGTAGTCCTTTACTGAAATAATGAAGAATGGAGGAATGTATTCACTTTGTTTCGAAGAGCCAGGAAAATTGTGGACGTAGATACAGTGAGCACTTGGGAAAAAAATCAGCTTAGTTATATTTTCTGTAGATCAGCCATAGAGTTTGACGCAGTAATGTCGGTACAGGGGTGGGAGCTGGAATACCACCGAAAGCAGAAGCATTGAACTGTACCAGCAACACGCATCACAAGGCTTCACCATGCCCTCGTCTGGCGGATGGTCCCATGGCACAAATATTCTAGTGTGAAGAGCTGCAGGTGAATTAATTTTAGGTGGGTGTCCAGCACTGTGTGTATACACCATTCAGACCCTGTTTTAGGGCAAAACTTGGATTTAAATGATGGATTCTTTGTGTACAGATCCTGTGCTCTGGGCTAAATTCGTTAACGTGAACGGCTCTAACTTTTGCTGCTGGGCATTGTGTGGTTTCTGGATGTGCAGTAACAGCAAGGTGGCTCCTCTGAATCCCGCTGCTCCTGGCTGCTAAATTTTAGCAATGATACAACAGCTAATAGAAATATTAATATTAAGCTATCTGTAATGTACTCCAGTGAGGAGTTCTAATCTTTTTCATCATTTTTTTTTTTTCATTTAAATTCTTATTGATTCCAAGCAGTTTCTAGAAGGAAGCCACAGTATGGCATGTGTAAACTGCAACAGTGAAGGATTTTAGTGAACATTACTGTGGAGAGTTGCTTACTGTGGAGGAAACTGAGTCCTGGAACCCTCATACCTTTTGGATTGAAAGACAGGAAAAACTGAAAGCTCAAATGGTGTTGAGTAATTCTCAAACCGCATATGCTTCCCTACATTGTTTTGGACAGTGGCTTCACGCCAAGCTCCTCTCAGCTCTGTGCAAAACAGAGTAATACAAACCCCATGAAAAGCATCGCCCCTAATTTCCAGATTCTGTTGGCTCTCCTACAGCAGCCTTAAGATGAAATGGCATTCCTCGCTGTTGGCACCATCGAAAGTCTCCATTGCAAACTTAAGAGATTTTTTTTTTTTTTGGCTTGTTCTGCAAAGTTCTGAATCGTTCCTTCCTACCCCTATGACTCTGCAGAGTTGAGCACCAGGGGACAACTCAGACGTCAAACTTAGCGTTCAACTGAGGGGTACGCATGCTGCAAAACAAATATCTGAGAGGAAGTCCAGACAATCCTGATCTTTTTCCCTTATAGCTGTGCAGTGCCGTAACTCTGCTCCCACATAAGTACACAAGGCTTCTGTGTTTAGCCAAGCACAAATCCCTGGACACGGGCTGGGAAGTGACAAAGCACGTACTTTATGGCCAAGGACTCCACCTATACCTCTAAAAAGCCACAGAAGTCGGAGTTCAAAGGCCTCTCTGTAATCATGTGTTTGGCGGCAGCTTGACGTTCTCACCTGACCTAGTTGCAACAACCACAGTTGTTTTGTGCACCCGGCAACTTTTTAATGTCCTTCCCGGCTCGCATGATGCCACGGTATTTTCCTAGCAGGGCACGCTGCAGAAACCCAGGCAGCTCTCCCACTCGTTGAATTAGAGGACATAGATCCCAAAGCATGCACGTTATCATTGCAGATGGTGCAAAGTGTACATAAAATCATAGAATGGTTTAGGTTGGAAGGGACCTTAAAGACCATCCAGTGCCACCCCCTGCCCTGGGCAGGGACACCTCCCACCAGCCCAGGGTGCTCCAAGCCCCGTCCAACCTGGCCTTGAACACCTCCAGGGATGGGGCAGCCACAGCTTCTCAGGGCAACCACTAACCACCCCCAACCCTGCTGTCATTTTATTAAGATATTACTCTGGGGCATAAATGGCTGCAGAAGACATAAAGCAGCCGAGGAACCTCGGGAGTCACACAGAGCGTGGCAGCAGCAGTCCTTGGGACAATGCACTGCGGTGTGTCACACTGTGCAGGGAGCTATGAGGAAGGACCAGATAAACCAGTTACGTGTGGGCATAGTTTGGGGGCATTTATTCTGCTTTAAAAATGAGTGCCAGGCAGGTTGTGGAAAGACGAGAGTATCTTGGTTTGGACCCAGCTCAGCGACCCTTTGAGGGTGCTACCCCAGATTGTGCTTTTCTATCCCAAATTAGAAGAGCCATGGAAGAAACGGGGCGGGAGTGAAGATGCTCAGTAATGTCTTGCTTCTGCAGGAGACCTCGGCATGAGGCTCCTCACTGGGATTAGGGTGGCAGCTGCTGTCGGAGGGAGTATGATGCCCGTCTGCGCGCTTGCTTGGCTGTGTGGCTTCCCAAACCCGGCCATGGGCCGTCTGTGATGTCCTCACGGGACGAAACCCGGCCGGGGCCAGCAGAAGCGTGGACCGGCGTGGTGGTCAGGGCGGGTGCCAGCACACCCCTTGCTAGAGCCAAGGGCAGGGGTCGTGTATTACAAATACGGGACGGCAGGTAGGCTGCCTGAAAATTGCGATGAAAATAGCCGTAAATTGCGATGAAAATAGCTGTAAATTGCGACGATAGCAGCTGCTGCGGAGTGTTTGTATTGCGACCGCTCTGGGGTGGGCGGCTGCGGGGTGGTGCTGGCACGGGGACTCCATTGTCCTTGCGGCTCGGCGTTGCCCTCACCGCAGCCGTCCTGCAAAGGCTGAAATTGGCCCCTCTGGTGCGTTACCGTCACCAAACCGTGTGCCAGTGTCCCACTGGGAACTCTCGGCAGAAGAGACGGGTGTACTGAACATCTGCTCGTAATGAGCGACGGAGCAACAACTACAAATCAGGACAAGGGGTTTTTGTCTTCCAGAATTGCGCACACCTGCCTGGCCGTGAAAATGTTTATAATCTGATCGGGTACGCTGTAAAATCAAAGAAAATAGATTGAAATCAAAAGCAGAGCTGACACGGCTGATGCTCCGGTCGCAGCCGGTGGCCGTGACTCCCTCTGCCGGCTCCCCGGCCGGGGCGGGGGGCGAGAATCCCCACTCAGAACGTNAAACTGGGGGGGGGGGGGGGAAGCGGGGAGGCTGGAGGGGTGAAATGGTGTGAAGCAGAAGTGCCGACAGACCCGGCAGAAGGGGATATACGACCGCTTGGAAACACCGGCGCTGGTTCGGGGCGGACGGTGAAATGCCTCAATGGCCCCATAGCCGGAAAGGTTGGGTTGGGGTTTTTTCATGGTAATTATTAAATAAATAATTTATAAGACCATTACATTATTAATTATATAATAGTTAATTTTATAGTATGAATATAATCTATATTATAGATTATATATATGTAATATGCTATATAGCGCCTATTCTACATTACATGTTACATTATATATTATATATACTATATATTATGTATTGTATATTATATATACTGTATATTATGTATTGTATATTATATATTACGTATTATATTGTCATGGTTTGGGCTGGACTGGCCACTGAGGCCAGTCCTCAAACCAGGACCATATATACCTTATATATGCTATATAGAATATATATTTTATATATAAAATATATATTTGTCTTTTATATAATCTATATCAGACATCTGTATTATGCATAATTTAATATATATTATATATTACATATTATATAAAGCTTATATATAAGCTCTTATATAGCTGTATATTAATGTAATTATAGATATCTTATATATAGATAATATATATTACCTATATGACATATCTTATGTATATGTGATCTGTAATGTATATTACGTATTATATAGCACTTATATTTTATATATTATGTATGTCATATATATAGATAATATATATAATCTATATAAACGATATCTTATGTATACTGTGTATTGTATTGTATTACATATGATCTATTATAATGTCTAATGACATCAGACTACGCCGGCGGGTCCCCGTAACTCCCTCCCGACGTGTGCCTCCGCCTGGGGCTCCCCGCCGTTATCCCCCCCCCCCCCCCNCCCCCCCCCCCCCCCCCCCAGTGCTGCGGGGACCCCCCCGGCTGCGCGTTCCCCGGCAGCGCGCGGCGCTGACGTCACAGCCGCGGAGGGGCTTTCGTCACACGCGCGGCGCGCTCCTCTTCCGCCGCCGCCGCCCCGCGCCCGCGCGCCATGCCGCTGCCGGCGGCCGGGAAGCAGCGCCCCGCGGCGGACGGGCGGGGGCGTGGCCGATGGCGGGGGGGCGTGGCTTCCCCCTCCAGCTCCAGCTCCCGCTCCAGCGGCACCCCGCGCTGGGGCAGGGCCGGGGCCGCGGGGTGGCGCGCGAAGGCGCCCAAGCTGCGCATGCTCGGCCCGGCGCGGCCCGGCGTGGCGCAGGGGGAGGGCGCAGCGCGCATGCGCGCGGGGCTCCCGGGGCTCCCGGCTCTGGCGGCCATGGAGCGGAAAGGTGAGCGCGGCGCGCGGCCNGGGGAACCCCCCCCCCCCCCCCTCCGCCGGTCCCGCCGCCCCTCACGCCTCTCTTCCCTTCTCTCCCTCAGTGCTGGCGCTGCAGGCCCGAAAGAAGCGGACCAAAGCCAAGAAGGACAAGGCCCAGAGGAAGTAAGCGCGGCCCCCGGTTCCCCTCAGGCGGCAGCTCCCGCCGGCACCGCCGCCTCTTTGTTACCCCGCGGGGAAGGGGCTGCCGGGCGCTCCCGGGGCGGGGAGCGGCGCCCGGATCCCTCGGGCCAGACGAGTTTTTAACGCGAGTTTAATTGAAGGCACGTTTCGCGGCGTAAGGCCAGCAGCCGGCTCGGCTGGTGGCCCGGGGCGGCGGGTTTTGCCGTCCCGCTCTCCCCCGGGGCTGGCTTTTCCCCCGGGACTTCGCGGCTCCTCGCCCTCCCCCGTCGTGGTTTCTCTGGCGGGTTGTGGACGGGGGAGCGGAGGAAAGCAGGAGCCTGTCCTTGCGGGCTCCTTCCCTCGGCCCCGGGCTGTGCCCGGTGGGGATCCTGCCCCCCCCCCGGAGCCTCCAGAGCTGGCTCTAGGAACCGGCTGCTCTCGGCTCTCTGCCCCCTCCCTGCCTTTTATTTTCTTTTTTTTTTTTAAAATCTTGCCATAAGAGCGCTGCGATGTGTTGTTTACTTCTTTCTCTAACTTTGATGCTGCCGTGCGGCTTCTCTCCTACCGCAGGAATTTCACAAGTCTGTATGTGCGGTGAACTTTTGGATGCAGATATAAAAATGAAAAGATCGCGAGTAAATACTAAACAATGGCTCCCACCAGACTGCACTAAGTACTGCATTCAGTGCTGCCCCTGGATTCCTTCCTAGTGAACGGGGACGTAAATCCCAGAGCCCATTCTGTGTGCTCAGTAAAATGCTGCTTATTTGTGTGAAATCTCTGCTATCTCAGGAGGTTTTGTACACGCTGGTGCTGAGGAAGCAGAAGTATTTAGTAAGTATTTGGGGGTGGGAATAGGAGGGGGTTTTCTCTAGGCCTAGAATAATGCTTTCTTAGTTGCTTCCTCGGACAAATCACAGGGATTTTAAAAGATTTTCTGGGTGTCTCTAGCAAAGATTCAGTTGTTTTGAGATGGGGCTTCTGAGGGGTGAAGAGCATTGACTAAACTCTTTGGGACATGTGTGATATGTTTCCATGCTGTCTCATAGATGTTCCTGGTATCTCTTGAAGATAGCATTAGGGCAATTTTTGAAGAATTCTCCTCTTTCTGTAGCATTATCTGCATCCTAATTTCTGAATGAATAATCCATTGTTTAATTCTGTACCTGTTACTTTCTTTTTTTTTCTTGTCCAGCTGCAGACAAACAGTACTGAGTCCCCAGCTGCAGTTGGAAAGGCTGATTTCTGTGTAAATTCTGAGGTTGCTGAATGGTAACTTCCAGTGCTGGCATGTTTTTTGTAAAAAATCCTTTTTAACCGTGTAGCCAGAACAGGTTAACTGCACTGCTGGCTAGCTGTTGATTTTGCCACTAACCTTGATTTGAGTGGAGAACCATACAATTTGTAAAATGCTGTGTTTATCATTTTGAACTATATGCTTCAACTCTCTGTTACTGTAGGTTTATTAGATCCTTTTTCAGGAATTAAAGAAACTTGCATGTACTTTATGCTTTACGTTGTACAACAAAAAGAACCCAATGTCAGCCTCTAACTTTAGGTGTAGTTCCACAACGTTTATGCTATTTAAATACAAAGCTGCTCTAGTTAAATCTTCTAAAATAAGCTTAACTGGGTTGTTGCAAGACCTTTTCCATAAAATCTAAACTTGAAACCACATGGAATGTCCTTTTAACATCTCATGTTCCATGGTAGTTGGTTAGGTCACACATGTTTTTCTGTATGAAGGGCAGTAAAAAGTGTGAAATAACTGATTATAAAAGATTGAGGTTGGTAAGTATTAGGAATTATTATGGGCAAGTATGAAAAATGCAGAGAATGCTCTAAGGGGATTTAAAGCAATTCAAAATATCTTTTGCTTTAGAAATTAACTACACTTGCTTAAAGTTCCTCTATCAACCCAATCCTGTTAAAAACAGAAAAAAACCCCACCACTTGGAAAGGTTAAAATAATCAAAATGGATGGTGTGTAGTACAAAACTGGAAAGTTACTGCTTTTTTTCGTCATTCGGTAGTTAAAATTGCTGCTATTTAGGTTCAGACAAGACCAGCCTAAACTGGTTATTTACAGAAAACCCTTCTAAATACTAATTACAGTTCTGTGTATAAGATTTTTTTATTTTTATGGGAAGGGCAACCAAGTTCTTCATTTTTTGCAAATTCAGGATATTCCTATTTCTTTCCATCCTTCCTGTCTTAAAAGTTTTTTTTATTTGATATCAGTGAAGGAGCGAGTGCATTTTGTGTAATGTACTCTTCTGCAGAAAGAGAGCAGGCAAAGTTTCTTGGTAATACGAAGGTGAGGTACCTGTGTCTTCCCACTCCAGTAAAACTACCCCAAATCTTTTGGTAATCTGGAAGAATCATTAAACCAGCTGTCTCAAATCTTTGCTTAGGAAGCTTCTACTTGCCTAGCCTGCTCCTTGGTCCCGTCTCTGCCGTTGTGGAATTGGAAGAACATTGTGGTTGTGTGCCTTTGCCCAGCTTCCATTTCCCTGAGAATTGTGGAGGAGGAAGGACGGGGAGAGTGACAGCTGAATGCCTTGGAGGGACAAAAAGCGAGCCTAGATACCGGGAGATCCTGAGTTCTCATGTTGACTCTCACTGGGTTGCTTTGTGGCCTCAAGTGAAGCGTTGATTTCACTTTCTTCTTATCTCAGCCTTTTCCATCAAAAAGGCAAGGAATTAGAATTAAAATTACTTTGAATTATTTTTAGAAAATGAGAGGCAAGTTTCTGCTTGGCCTTTTTCTTAATATTAAGAATATGTCAGGAAATAAGCACGTCAAAGCTTTAGCTGCTAATAAAACATACGGGGTTTGGTACGTAGGCTACTGCAATGTGTGGTGCTGCCAAAAGATAGCTTTGCTGAAAGCTGTCTGGGAAGTATGTGATGTATTAATTTTACTGTTTCATGAGGTGTGAACATCTCGGGCACTGACAGTCACTTGATTACTAAAGGCACTCAAAAAAGCCAGTCTTTAAAAAAGGAGCTTGTAGGCTTACAAGCTTTTCTTTTTTTACTAAAAATTTCATAATTTAGACTGTAAACTTCATAAACAGCTGGATCTCGTGACGTGTGTTCAAATAGTTATTTTTGCTTGAGTGTGAAAATTGGAGATCTTTGCAGTTTGTTTGAAGCAGTCGCTAATATCTTTGGAGTTGAGCGTTGGCAGACAAATGTGTTAGGTGTAATATTCGCCCTGGCCCTTGGGAAGGTGGGAACGGTTCTTGTGCTAGTTTTAGGGAACTGAAAACAGAATTCCCATGTTCTGGTGGTTCACGAGCTGTGGTGGATGGGGTTGTCCAGGAAGGCAGCAGGAGGAAGGAGTGATGGGTGTCCCAACGGTTCAGCCTTTCGTTCGCCACGAGGTGGCCGCTTCTTGCTCGTGGGTCCCGCAGCGCGGAGCAGGCCACGTGTGTGCTTGGAACGCCTGGGCGCCGTAAGGTACCGTTCGCGTAGGAAGCGGGGCAGGCTAACGGCAGATTGCAAACTTGATTTTTTTTGAAGGCTCCACGTGCTGTTTGGAGGGGAATATTGCTTTGAGTTAGCTCTAGTGTGGACAGAACATTGATTCCTGACTAAAGCGATGCTGCAGCATGCCATCTACGTGGTTTCATTTGAAAGAGGTTAATTTCCTTGTGCTGTTAGACTGTTGTACTATGTGAACAAAAGCCCGATGTATGAGGAAGGTCTGGTAGTTACTTCAAAAGTATGCTGCCATTTGAAAATACAAGCTTCTATTTCAACTAAGAGATAAATATAGATGTACTTTACCAATGGCTCTGGTAATTTGTAATGGAATTGGGCACTTGTGACTGTTAAACCATAATTGCCAGTAAAATACTGTGGCTCTTTTTCTGTCTACGTTGTATGTTGTAAACCCTTAGAAGATCAAACTGTTCTCTTCCTCCTAGGAAAAAGTGACTCTTTAGGTTGCTACTGAGATTAAGACCCAGAGTTTAAAAACTAGGCTAAAAACCCCATCCAGATTCAAAGCAGTTAGAGAAACAGACGAGAAACTGAACAAATGGCTCCTTTATAGCTCATTTTCTTTGAAGTGAAGAAAATAAGGGTGTTACTAGAACTAGGCTGCAGGTCTGTATGATGTGTAGATGTTGGGTGTTTCATTGGCAGGCCCAGATGTGATAATACTGTTTTCTCAAGTCCAGTGTTCTGCTTCAGCAGTGTCTTTTCTGTTGCAGGAGAAGTTGGCCGACTCATGCACGAAACCAGCAGTTCTGTGTACGGGGTGTTGAACCGATTGTGCCTCAAAGCAGAACATTTTATTACTGTTAAGCATGAATAACCACAAAGGTAGTGGTGGCCGTACAGTTACAGTATGTGGCTGGTTCTGAAAAAAGTACATCATCTGAAGTCCTTTTTTCTAATTCTGCGTGTACCGGTCAATTTATTTAATCCTTTCTTACAGGCATTACTGAGCGGGAGATATTTTTTCACAGGACTTTCAATAGTTCCTCTGGCTCCCTCTACTCCTGGAGTGAGGGCAGTGACAGAGCAGAGTTGGTACGGTACCGCTGTGTTGCTTCCTCTCCCTCTTCCCAAATGCATGAAGTATTTTCAAAAAGCTGTTTTACAGTTACCTGTAATTTTCTGGCCAGACTCTTGACGTGCAGTGAAGCATCACTTCTTTCTTCCTCCTCAATAGAATTGCTATGAAGAGAGGCAAAGAGGTTGGTAATTTTTCCATCTATGCACTCTGGGGAGCAGGAAATTCCTAGTAGAGTCTGATACTTCCCAGTGTGTTATTGCATATCGTGATTGTATCACTTTCCTGCTGTCTTTGAGGAGCCCTGGAGTTCTGACAACCCTCTCGGGTTCTTCCTCAACTTCCTTATTCAGAACTTTGCCTGGGATTGGGATCTTGGATTATGTTTTCCTCAATTGTCGTTCGTAATTAATTCCAGGGCTACGTCTTTCATAAGTATTTTGAACATAAGTTAAAGGTAGACTTGGAAGGCATCACCCACAGGATTTTTTCGTTCAGATACAGAAGGGATTATCAGACTGTGACAGGACACAACTGAAGATCTGCTGGTTTCCATGGAAGTCCCTTGGTTTGTAATAGCTGGAATAGCAGACGGTTCTACAAACAGCTTGTTAAGTGCTTGCGTGGGGGAGTGGGTACGGGGAGCAAGAAACTTGATTGCCTCTGTTATTTGTGCATGGGTACCCTTCTCGTGTGAAATTCATTATTGCTTATCTTCAGACTGAACTCCCACAGATCCACTGAACAAAAGTATGTCTTGGTGCCTCTGAGCGCTGTTCTAACTAAATGTTAGACCATCTCCAGTGCTGTTAAGTTCTCGACAGTGGTATTCTGGTAGCTCTGGGATGGCTGCGCTACAGCAGCAAGTGCTGTGGATCTGCCCAGTTCTTTATTCACAAAAACAGGGATGGGAGAGTGAATGAACTGCGTGTAGTTACAAAATTATATGTATAATGACTCATAAGTCCCCTGCAATGTATGATTTATAATTTCCCCCAAGTCCCCTCAAATGCTAGAGCAGAAAGGTAAAGTGCATACAAGCAGGAAAATACCTTTATCATTTCAGACCTGAATTTGTACTGAAAGTTTGAGTCTAAACAGTTAGTGTTTATCACACACTAAGTTTGCCAGCAGCGCTGCGTGTACGCCTGTTGGAGGCCGGCACCAGAAGCACTCATTCTGACTAGATGTGCCTTAACATGATCTTGAAATTACAGGCACGCTAAGGAGTAGTAATGAGATGCAGTCTGGCAAGCGTACTTCCCTTAAAGAGACGTTGTCTCGATGCACGGATAGGAAAATGGCAGAGAGATTTAAAATCCTGGCTTTTCACCATGCCATATGGAGCTTTTTTTTCCCCCCCTCTTCCCCAAATGAAAACAAGGAATCCTTAACAGCACTGGAAGGGAGATCTTGCTGCAGTGGGTGTGTGGCCCTGGAAGTTGTTGGCTGGATGGTTAAGGTGGAAACCAACGCTTCCTTCAGCAAGAGTGCTGGAGTGTGTTACAGCGTGCTTATCTGCGTCTCCTACAGCATGAGCTGCATTTGTCATTAGTCTCAAGCTCACGGAACTGAATTCTGTTTGGGGATGTTTCATGTGTGTAATTTGAGCTTGCAAATAGGGAATGACAGTGTTTATAAAGATTGTGCTGCAGGCGGCTTAAAAATCATTTAGGAAAGCAATTGTGTTTGGTTTCCTACAGACGGGTGTCATCTCTGCAAATATTAAGGGACTTGCAAACTGAGGTGAAGAGGAGGAGTAAGGAGAGTATCTTTTTTGTTGGCACATATGCAAGGATGAAAGGTGTGAAAAGTGATTCATGTTAAATGTATGCTGCCTGCCTTGCTTAAGGGTGGAAGGGGACTGCTCTTGTATCTGAAAGCAGGTAGATGGGTGGCATGCACAGTTTTTCTCCTGTTTTGGGGACAAGGAAAAGCACTGATTTCCTGTACAAAACAGTTTTGAAGAAGTCGCTCTTAACTAAGAGAACCAACCGCCTCTCTTCAACCATTTTGTTATGTAAGTTACGGGGTGGAGAAAACAAGTTCTGAGTTTTGACAGTGAAGTTGCAAGTGGAGACTTGGCTGCTGTGATGGCTTTGACTAGTAATTTATAGAGAACGGCAACGGAGCCCGTGCTGGTGCCACTCCACGGCACGAGGAACGCTGCTCTTTCATTGCAGCGACTGTACTGACCGGCATGATGTGGTCTCCCATCTTCTTGTCGTCCTGGTGCTGTTGGACCTACCTCATTGTGAATCTGCAAGAAGACATATTGTACAATTGAGGCTTCTTAATCGTTGGGTTTTTTTACCTTATCTGGTCCACACACTTAAAAATAAGTGATTCTATTGGCAACTGGCAAGAGAATACAAAAGTGATTTTTTTTTTTTTCCCCCCCAAACTCCTTGAACACCTTTTGTTAAGGAACAAGTGAGCGACTGAGACTTTAGTTCCTGCAAATAACTGTTACTGTCCCTGCTATGCATTGCAGAGGTGGGCAGAGTTGTCAGGTGATAAATGCAATGAACTTGGGAGTAAAATCTTGTCTACAGTGGAAAATTTTGCGTGTTGTTAGCACCTCTTCTGNTACGGTGGAAAATTTTGCATGTTGTTAGCACCTCTTCTAATATGAAGAGGTTTGGCAACACTAAACTGTTTTAAAAGGATGTTCAAACTCCAGGGAGCTTCTAAGGTGAAAATATCTTAGATATACAGTCAGATCAACCCAGTTCTTTAAACCTCTTGGTTGAAAAATGCAGAGCCAGCTTCAGAGCGTCTTTCACTAATAAACAGTCTTCCGTAGCAGAGAAAATCTCTAAATTATTACTTGCTGTGTCATGTCATTGCTGACTTGTTTCCCCTATCACTTACATAAACCAGCAGGATAAACAGGCGGAGGAGATGGCTGGTAATTCTTTTACATCGTTGGAGGATGATGTTAAGTGCCTGCTGCCGTGAAAAATACTCAATTCCCCTTTTTAAAGAAGATTTGACTCCTTCTGCTGTTTTTCCTTGTTACTTTTAAGCATAAAGGCTAAGGTTTTCTTGTAACTCTGGATGGGGAGGTTCGGAATTGCTTCAGAAATTTCGTTTTTTTTCCTTTGAACGCCCTTTCTCCCCTGTGTGATCGTGCTGGTATTTCTGTATCAAAAGGATTGGACTGCCGGCAATTACCATGATCCTTGTCTTCATCCGAGCTTTGAATCCAGCGCACTATTGAATAGGCAAATAAAACCGGCTTGTTCAGGAAGATGAAACGAGGCATCTGACTGAATCTCTAATTTCATTAGAGGGGAGGCTGAGACAGGTAAACATCAAGAGGAGGAGATGAATGCGTTTATGCTCAACCCCTGAGATGACTGAATTTGCGGGGAGGGGAGCGGAGAGCAGCCCCCAGCCCCGCTGCCAGGCCCTGTACCTGCAATGCAGTGCTGTGCCTCCGCAGCTAGGTGGTGGAGGCAAAGCCCTCTGCTCCCTCGCTCTTGCACAAAGCTTCGCTGCGGTCCAGAGGAACCAGCCCCTCCGCCCGCCGCCGCTCATGTCCCCCCTGCTCCCCCAACGGTGTGGCATCTGTTTTTTTTTTTAATTATTATTTTTTATTGTTAATGGCTCTTTCGAAAACCATTGGGCTGTCTTCGGGAATATCTTTATCAATGGGAGGCCGTGCTTCGTGCAGGTAGGTTATCCCCTTTAAATTTTATTTTTTTTTTCTCATGAATTTGCAGTTTTTCGGGCATTCCTGGAGAATAAGGACTTTTGGGAGGGTCTCTAGATGTGGATTCACACGAATCCCATAAAAGATCTAGCATTTGGCCTTAGCATTGCTGTTCCACATTGTTTTCCTTAAGTAAAATAATGCTAATAGTTTGTAGAGAGACCCTGCAAATCCAGGTAATTCTGATGATTAATTAGCACATTGAGAAAGCAAAAATAAAAGGTGACCAAGGTGTTCTTAAGTAGAACAGAGGTGGCTATAAAGAAAAAAAACCTACCCTGGAACACTTGATATTTTTTTAATCTGTAAACTATTAACCATTTTTCATAGCCTCCTTTTATATTTTACCTGCATTTTGCGACATTGCTGACAGCTGTTTCAGCTGTCATCTTTAAATACCAAGTGTGGATTTTTCTGCTGTCTTTTAGCAGCCTTTTGTGCCTTTTAGAGTACTGTCTGTGTGAGCGAAGCAGACAGATGAGGGTTGTGGTTTTCTGTATCAGTTTTTTCTTTGGTATTAATACATAGTCTGCACTGATTAAGTCTCTCTTAATCCGTATCTGCAGTAGGCATGGTCACTTTGGGGGAAGAAGGTGGTGGGATGTAATAACACCTAATGGGTTTTCACAGGAAGGCAAAGGAATGAGGTGTATTTTGGAGGTGATTTCATAAAGGAAATAGCACAGTAGAAATGTATGTGACCTGAATACAGCTCGCTATCGCGTTTGTGGGTTTAGTAGATTATAACATATGAGTGAAGTGCTTTCGGATCCCCAGGACAGACTCGGATGCAGACTACAGGGTGTGTCGTGGACGAGGTCGTCAGCAGCATGATTCGTCAGCCCCTTCTTAGGAGGGGTGCGGAAAGCTTCCAAGAGAATGGGGTTTAGTGCTTCCAGTAACTTCTTCCTTGATGCATGAAATTACTATTATTGAGAATCATTGGGACTGCAGAATGGCATGATGTTTCTGTCTGCATCAGTGGTTCTTAAGATGAATTTTCTTTTCAATCCATTCTAATCCCCTACATCTTGCATAGTTACAAAAGTGCAAATCTCGAAACAGCATTGGGGAGAGTTACTCGTTACTATTTATGCCAGGGGTGTGTCTGCTGGGCTAAAATTCTCCTTTCTGTCCAGTTCTGCATTCTGCTTCTCTTTACCCTTTCTGTAGGATTTGTTATATATGAGCATCCAGTCATTGTGCCCGTGGCTCTTTCATGCCTTTGCTGCCTGCTCTTAATTTGGGGATAATCTATGACTTTATTCGTAGCTCAGTTGCCCCCAGAGGAATGCAGCAGTTTTAAAGTCGCTTTTTGACCTCCAAGACTTCCCCCCTCCCAGTTTCCTTCTTCCTACCCCCAAATTGTAGTTTTGTGGCTCACGGTGGGGGAGAAGGTCTAAATATGAAATATCTTGGGGCTGGATCAAGCTATGGGGTTGATGATAAATGTCTCATTAGCTTGGCAGTAGTGGAACGGACTGTCTGGCAGTCTTGTTTTATGGTTCGGGACCACTAATCTGTGTTGCTTATCTGTTCCTGAATTAAAAAACCGGCAGGATTTACTAGCTCTGACGACCGACTGAAATAAATGTCAGGGATGACCTTTGTAGCTCCTCTCTGCTTTAATGAACTTCAATTCCAGATTGTAAATGGGTACAGGTTCAGTCATGATCAGATTGGAACGGGCGATTTGTTCATTTTCATGCTCCATAGGTATTTGAGATGACTGTAGTTTTAACGTGTAGTAATGTATTTAACGTATGAAGTCTCAGCAGAGCGCATGTGTAGTAGGTAAATGCTGAACATTCATTCTGTTGTGTAACTACTGAGAATTGTCATATTTACTTTGTCCCGTGGATTAAGATTAGTTAGTACGGCTGTGATATGATGCACAGGGCTCCAGCTCCAAAAACTGCATCCGAAAGCCCACATGCATTAGCATGTCCACTGGCATAACCAGTGGCTGTCTCAGCAGCTACTCCTCCTTTGAGCAAAACCAGTTGAATTTGCAATAGTGTGGTGGAAGGCATCGGTTGTATCTGCTGCTTCACTGGAACAATAGTTTCAATACAAGAAACTTCCACTAATTCACGCTGACGGGGAAGCGCGTTGTAAAGAATGTTATCTCATGCTTGTACGTCATTGCTGTAAAGAAATTTGTTGCCTGCCTCCTTGGACAACTCCAGCTTTTTTTAATATCTCATACTTCCAAGAAAAGAAAGTTTAGTGTTAATATCCTGCAGTACTTTGCCATTAAATCTTGCCAGTGCAAATGGTCTATAGGCATTGTGTTTGTCATAAATGCTTGCTTTGTACGAAAGGATGTTGAAGATTAAATCTTGTAGAAAATTAACCATTCCCTGTAATGCTTTGCAACGTAAGTAACTTACCTGTTTTAGTATTAGCACTTCATGAGCTGTTTGGCTGTAAGCAGTGGGCTGCCATGAAAGAGGAGTTGGGGCGCGGGGCAGATGACAATGTGTTTTAGCTCAGGGAACTCAAACACGGCGTAAATGCATGAGAGCGATGAGGTGGCCTTTGCCAACGTGATCTTCGCAAGCAGGAACTTAGAGTAGCACATTTGGTGGAAAAGTTAAACACACAAAATTAATGTTCTTATTTATGAATGTAGGAGTGAAAAAAACCCCATGAAAAAATACCACCTCAATGCTCGATTTCAATCCCTCTGCAATCACAAGCTCTCGGAAGGGTTTGCAGAACATCTGCTCTGCAAACTCCCACTCTCTATAGTTCAGACAACTGTAACAAACTTTAGGCCTTCAGTGAAGAGATGAACTAGAAACACAGCCTACCACATGAGAACAGGAGCAATCAAGGGCAGTATTAGGGATTTTAGAGTTCTGAAGTGTTAGAAGCAGAAGGATTGTTAAATGCTCATTTGATCTCAAAGGTGAAAGGGACGAAGGGCACTGGTTTAATTTTTGTTCCCAAAGGAGTAAGAATTCATTGATGTTAGTCTTTAAAATAACATTCATCAACATTTAAATCTTCAGGTTTTAAATGAGGTAATGTCTTAAAATATAAATTTGCTTTAGAAAAGTCCTCGGGGAATGAAAGGCTGAGAAGGGGTTCAAAGAGACTAACGTTTTGGTGGGATCACTAAGCTTTTAACTCGCTGTCTTGTCTGGCGTTTTCTTTGCTCCACTATAAAAGCGAATCTAGGGCATTAAGTTGTTCTTCTCACTAGTATATGAAAAATGGTTTCTATCTACCTTGATACTAGCTTAGGAGTAAAAGCATTTGAATGTGAAAATAGTTTTTCTGAAGGCTGAATATTGCATCTCCTCTGTTATCAGCAATCCCTCATGTGAAATGAAAGCTACTGACCTGAAGAGTAACGTGTGTGAGACATGCAGTGTGTTCTCTTTCAGACCCGACACTCAGCATCGGGGCCCTGCTGCTCATTCAGAGAATGATCTTCCCGAGCAAGAGGAGGAAATCCTGGGATCAGATGACGATGAACAAGAGGATCCAAATGATTACTGTAAAGGTGAGAACTTGCCTGTTTAAGGCACTGGATTTTCAACGTAATCAAGAAATTCCCTAGATTTCCCATCTACTACAGAGAATGAAAATAGAATCCCTCTTACTTTTAACTGTTTTTTGAAGCTGCATGATGACAATAACAGTTTTCAAGCTAACCTGAAATGGAGAAACTATTCTCCAAGGTTCCTTCTGTTATCAGTCAAGATTGGAATTGGAGAGCTGTTTGTAATGCATGTGTTAAAAGCTGTTAGCTTTTTCCTCTGTGCCAGAGGGCTTTCCAAATCAGTAAAAGCACATGGGCATTCAGTTTCTTCTTGATTTTCGTCAGAAAAAGGACACGTTGACATCCTTGAAATTGGTTTCAAANCCTCTGTGCCAGAGGGCTTTCCAAATCAGTAAAAGCACATGGGCATTCAATTTCTTGATTTTTGTCAGAAAAAGGACACGTTGACATCCTTGAAATTGGTTTCAAGTTCTTCACTGTTTTCTTTTGAAGATCATTATCTTGGTATCCATTCTTCAGACAACTTTGTGTCTGCAAATACAGTCTTCCACCGTTTCTCCGAGTAGAAACTAAATACAGAGCAAATGGAGATACCACAATTTATAATTCAATATCAAAAGGGCCAGGCTGTTTTTTAACACAGCAAATGGTTTAAAAAAGGGAGAACACTGATCATACAAATTCAACTGATCAATTAATTGAAGCTTGAATGTGTGTCCCCACCTCCAAGCACTTCATAAGACCGCTTCTGTGATACTATTTATTGCACATACAGAATACGGCAGAGGGAGAAGCATGTAACAAGTGCCATATATGTGTATAAAAAAATGCAAAATAGAAATAGCACAGGGAACTTGAATTGCAATGTTTCTTACACTTCAGTGCTTTACTTCAAAGCATTTACATTACTTTTAGCATGCTACCCAAATATTTGTGGGATTTTTTGTTGTAAAGCAAGTGGGAAGAAGAAAGCCATTGTGTGAATTGGCAATCGGTGCAGCTGTCGCTGTTGTAACCGAAATCTTTAAGTGAAGAAAAGGGACTTCTGCTGCTTGAGCTAATGAAGTAATGGATTGCAATTCTGTGTCTTGTTTGTGAACCAGTCAATCAAGAGAGATGAATCTTCCTGGCAAAGCCTGCATTTCATGGGTGGTATTTGCTGACCACAACTGAATAGTAAGCGCCTGGAATCTAGGGTGTAATTCCAGGTTCTGGCAAAAACTTATGCCTTAACAATTATAGATTCTTCTCTTCGTTCTGTTTTCTGCCAGTTCCCTTGTGTCTTTTTCTGGCTATTCATGTCTTCGCTTCCATCATGGAAGCTGCTGACCATGCAGGAGGATGAGACATACTAGGGGTACGGGGAGGAGACTTTCCTAATTTCAGTGATGATGTTAAAGTGCCTTTCAGTCAGGAAGGCGGCTGCAAGGGAGACTCCGTTGGGATCTTGGGTGCAGTACTCTTTCATATTATGGGGATAGCGCGTGCGAAAGCAATGCAGATGTTTAGCTGTTAAAATTCTGAACATCATAAGCTGTGTTTTCCGAAAGGGGTCAGCCTAGCAGACTTCAGATGCTTTCACTGAGAAAATAACCTTTTGTGATGCTGCAGTGATGACCTACATTGAAAAGGAGGAAAAGTCAGTCATTCTAGTTCAATTATATTAAAACTTTTCAATCAGCTAGAGAGCTGTTCACAGCTCTTCTAATGTACTGTGTATTTGTTCTAGCAAGATCCAATTAGAGAAACGTTTGCATTTGTTTATGTGATTAGAATTTGAAACACATCAGACGAGTCTGCCTCAAGTTGTGATGCTTGTTCCACATACCTGCTCTTCAGCACTTGCGTGATCTCTTGATATATAAACTTCCCACTGTTTTTCTAGGTGGCTATCACCTTGTGAAAATAGGAGATCTATTTAATGGACGTTACCATGTGATTCGGAAGCTTGGATGGGGCCACTTCTCCACTGTGTGGCTAGCTTGGGACATTCAGTAAGTCTTTCTGTTCTAACTAGTGTTTCTGGTGGGAATGTGCAGCATTGCACAAACGTGATCAGAAAGCTGCTTTTTGCTTTTAGATAAAAACACAAAACATACCTGTCCACATCCTAGCGCAGAAATTTCTTTTGATATTGGGCGTACAAGCGCGTGGGAGGGAGTTAACAGAACAAACCATATATGTGGAAAGAGTGCCCTTGTGTTCAGCAGTCTCTGACCTGTTATTTCATTTTCTGAGAACTGACTGACATGGATGTTTTATAAAAAGAGACCCAAAGCAAATCATTGTAAGAGTGCTTAACCTTATTTTTCCGTGATGTCTTAAATAGCTCTCTTATATGCAAAAGAATTAGGATAATTCTGGAGAATAAGTTTTTTGTATGAGCATTAACAGTCTCCAATTTACTTACCGTGTGTGTGTAGAGGGAGGAGATTTGTGGCAATGAAGGTGGTGAAGAGTGCGGAGCACTACACAGAAACAGCACTGGATGAAATCAAGTTGCTGAAATCGGTGAGTGCCTGAGAGTGGGGTTCAATTTTTTAAATTTTTTTTTTAATTAATTTGGGTGAGTTCATATTAGTCATGTGCTTGACACTTCTGGGTCATCTAGCTGCAAAGAATTTGGATAGGAACCCAACAGTAGGGCAGTAGATCTGACTTCAAAATATATTCTTGCCTAGTAATTACCTCAAGGAACACAAAATTAACCCTGTTATTTCTCTGCAGGTCCGCAACAGCGATCCAAATGATCCCAGTAAAGAGAGAGTTGTTCAGTTATTAGATGACTTCAAGATTTCAGGAGTTAATGGTTCTCGTATCCTTTTGTGGAATAAAGGCAAAGAATTGCATAAAGATGGGAGTTTGCTGGGTAGCGGTCATGTCGGGGGCTGGCGAGCAATGCCCAGGCATCTCTTTTGCTGCCGAGGGAAACCTGCTGTAGAATCATCTGCCTCAAAACTGCCTGCTAAGCTCAGATCCAGAATGATCGTTCAGCCTGATGTAATATGCGTAAGTTGTGGAGACGGCTCTGCTTAGTCATGCTTCAGCAGGAGGGATGGGGTGGCTGCATCTGATTTGTGATCAGGACTGAATGGCTTAGCGTGTGAGGTACCATAGTGATAAGAGAGCCCATCTGTCTCAACCCCTCAGTTTTGCAAGCAGCCTGGTAATAACCCCTTATTTAAGTAAAGCAGTACAAAATGTTAAGAACAGTAATTAGAAACAGCAAACACGTGCAGTCTGTAACTGGACAATAAGGTGGTTTTCTAGTTATGGAAGCATCTTACCTTGGATGTTATCAAAACCGTTAAGATGTTTAAAGCGTATTGCTTTGAAAATACCCTGTAGTTTTGTGAATAGCCCTCTAATAGGCAGCGATTTCTGGCAAGTCCTAATAATGCACCCTTAAAACTTGAAAGTTGGACTTCTGTGCATGTTTCTGCTTTGCACTACCTTGAACTCTATATCAGTGAGAATTATTAGGCTGCTTGAGAGAATCGAGCTGTAGGTTATAAACGTTCTAACGCTTCTAGAAAACGGTGGCCCCATAATATATTTCCTCTGTTAACTTTTTTCCAGTACCTAGCACTCAGTAAATGTTGAGTTGATCTTGTATTTTTTTCACTCTTGTGAAACGCATGCATGCTTTCTGCCAGTGGAGAAGAAAAGCAGCCGAATAAACTCCTAAAAGTTTGTCTTCTAAAGCAAAGGCACAATATTGAATATGTCACTAGAGTGACTGTAGCTGTTGAGATCTTAACAGACAAAAAGCAGATAATGTAAATGTTGTTGAAGTCCAGGCTTGTCAAAAGTTTGTTTTGCTCATAAAGAGGCAAGGGAGGGCGGAGAAAGTAACTTAATTGTTCTGAAGATGACTTATGAAATGGAAATTTTATTATCTCTTCGGGTAATGCTGGTATAGAGAGATCTGGCATCGAGTTTTGCCTGGGGCAAGAGCCGAGGCTGTTCCAAAACATACATTGTTGGCTTGAAGCTGTCTCAGTACTAGCAGGAAATACTGATGCACACTTGCTTGTGTAACTGGCTTCCATGCAAAGCAGGAGGATTGCTACTGCTGCATTAGGACCATTGTCCTAACCAACTCCATCCCTTTGTATTTTAGGTTTTAGATTACAACACTGATGCGTAGGATAGGATGGTGCTGTTAAGGAAGGCAGCTTCTCTGAGCTGTGTCAGAAGGGTGAGGGTTCTTAATATAAAACACTTAACTGGTATGGATTTCTTTATATCTTCAGTCCTGGGAATTCAGGTCTCCTTGGGTCAGGATGTCCGTCTTTTTCCTTGACTGAATTCCAGATATCTGTATGGTGTTTGAAGTTCTAGGCCATCATCTCCTGAAGTGGATCATCAAGTCAAATTATCAGGGGCTTCCACTCCCTTGTGTCAAAAAGATCATCAAACAGGTAAGTTCCTGTTCTGACTGCACTGTTCCCCTCAAACCAGTAAGAACTCTTTCACTGATCTTTCCCAGACCCAAGAAAACAAAAGAAGATCCAAGATCTCCCAGATCCGGGAAAACAAGTGGTGTATCTCTCATGCAACAAAATCATTCTTGGGTTAATATTTCCTTTATCTACTGCAAGAGCCTTCTGCTTTAGATACTTATTTTCTGACACTTAAACCCTGATGGGAGGCCAGCTTTGCTTTTAACCTCTTTTTACCCTGGGTATTCCTTGTAAGTGCAAATACTCCTTTTTTTAAAACTCTCACAGTAAGTGCAGTGCTTAATGATGGGAAGAGCAGGAGAAACCTGTTTCTTCTCAGGCAACCATCCAGTAGGAAGAACATCTTTCTACATGTGAGGTGGAGGGGAGGTGGAAAGCATGATTTTATTGTAGGGTATTAAGGTTAGATTTTCAACTGCGGTAAGTTAAGTTATGATAGTAAAGAGTATTTTAAATTCATAGCTAAAATCTGTACACAAATGTGTATCTTCTAGAACTGAGTAGTCACCACCGATCCCATTAGCTCTAATCTGGAGTATTCTCAAACACGGAAGTCCTTCAGGATCATTGGTCATCCTCAGCAACTTTGTGTACTCGCTTCGTTCAATTTGCTCATTCTTTGCTTTTTCTAACAATCAATTTCCTTCTGTCCTCTCTGCAGGTTCTTCAGGGTCTGGATTACTTGCACACAAAATGTCGAATCATTCATACGGATATTAAACCTGAGAACATTCTTCTGTGCGTTAACGACCAGTATATCCGCAGGCTGGCTGCAGAAGCCACAGAGTGGCAGCGATCTGGGGCTCCTCCACCATCTGGCTCTGCAGGTGCTTTTTTCCTGAAAATTGGTGCTATTTGTCCCCCACCCCCAAATCATAACTGCTCTCACTAGAGAGANTGCGTTAACGACCAGTATATCCGCAGGCTGGCTGCAGAAGCCACGGAGTGGCAGCGATCTGGGGCTCCCCCACCATCTGGCTCTGCAGGTGCTTTTTTCCTGAAAACTGGTGCTATTTCTCCCCCACCCGCAAATCATAACTGCTCTCACTAGAGAGAACTTCCTTATTGAGTACAGCAGAACAGTAATGCAAGTAACCTGAAAAGCCAACTGGAAATTGTGAAGTTAGTCATAAGTTGTAACTCAAAGATGATCAGGAAAGCAGTTGTTTGTATAAGAAAAATGGAGGGAGGATACATGTGTGCTGGTATCTGCTTTTAACACAGCTGATCTGNTCATAAGTTGTAACTCAAAGATGATCAGGAAAGCAGTTGTTTGTGTAAGAAAAATGGAGGGAGGATACATGTGTGCTGGCATCTGCTTTTAACACAGCTGATCTGCCCTGGTGAAGTGGTAGGGCAGTCGGTCTTGCGTAGTCCACGCAGCGTAAATGCTAATGCACTCAAAATAGTGCTGGAGTGAAAAACGTGGTGAGGTACTTCTCATATTTTCTTCAAAAGTTTATTTCCTTTCATTGCACGATGCTGGAAATGCGTTTCATGAAGGTGTCTGTCAGTCATAATCTTACAACACCAACGTTCCGCTGAGCCCATCATAGCACAGCTTAGCTTAGGGAAGCTCCCTTAACTTTGGTATTTTAATGTTTTGGTTTGCATTTTCTTTCCAGTAAAATGCATAATACATGCAGTAAATGAAGCTGCATGACAGGAAGTTTAAGTCTTTGATATCAGTCAAGCAAGTTTATGATCTGAAATTTTAATTACGCATTTACTCATTTTACGTTTTTCTCATTTTTTTTATTCTTGCTCAATTTTTTATTTTCTACTTTTGTAGACAAATAAGCCTCCAAATTAACATTTGCTGATACCTTTAAAATGTTGTTACCAAACCGCATAGGAAAAAGCTTACCTTAAGATAAGAATGCAGTTGCAGTTCTTGAATATAATCATACTAATTTACTGATTTTCCTTTCCCTTTCAGTGAGCACTGCACCACAGCCAAAACCAGTAAGTGTGATAGCTTTCATGCGTAAGTAGCCATCTACTTATAGTTCCTACTGCATTGTTTCATAATGCAGTCAGCGTTAAGGGAAGGCAACCTTATATCAGAAGGAAACGTATGATTTGTGTTTGTCGTAGACATAGTCAGCAGGTTCAATGCTGTATTGGAGATGTAATTAGTACTAGCTCATGTATCGCCAGAACGAGTAGTCTTTTTGGTGGTCTCAAGGTCTGTTGTGAAGGTGACCGTTGTCTGCGGAGTCTGAGATCCCTCATTTGGAGAATACTGTAGGCTTCTCAGGTCAGGACACAAACGCGCTGATAAGAGCCTTAGGCAACTGCTCCAAAAACCTTAATATCTGCTTTTTATTTGGGAGAACTGTCTCCAGAGTTTTCATCCCAGACTGCTTCCTCAGCTCTAAAATAAATTAAAACTTGATGCATTTTGGATTATTAAAATACAGAATGCTAAGTCCAGTTTCTCTGCTTGCTTCTGTGTAGGCTGATAAAATGTCAAAGAATAAGAAAAAGAAATTGAAAAAGAAGCAGAAACGGCAGGCTGAGTTGTTAGAGAAGCGAATGCAAGAGATAGAGGAAATGGAGAAGGAAGCAAGCCCTGGGCAAACACAGCCTGAAGAGGAGGAAGAAGCTCAGAGCCCCCTGGAAATGCTCATAAAAGTTAGTCCACCAGAGGAAAATGTCAGCAAAAAGACAGGTATGGACCTAAAGTATTGCTAAAGTAGCACAGTGTTGTCCTTTCACTCATGCTGGTACTAGTGGAGTGAGCATCTTGAGCAGAGGTGGCCGTTGTTACTTCACCTGTTTGTGTTGCGTTTTACCCATCTAAAGAGAGTAGGAAATTTCCTGTTACAAATTGA
This sequence comes from Himantopus leucocephalus, assembly GCA_003993805.1. Lineage (NCBI taxonomy): Eukaryota > Metazoa > Chordata > Aves > Charadriiformes > Recurvirostridae > Himantopus > Himantopus leucocephalus. Next base: position 87,000 of record RSEF01000026.1, on the reverse strand, counting down.
ATTAATGAATGACTGTGTTCAGTTGTGTTTTGAGAACTACCTGCTTCTGAGGGCTCCCTGAACAGCTTCAGCTATTACTTTGTTTAGACGTACTCTTCTGTCTTCTCCTTTTCCACTCTTCCAGCTGAAGTCGTTGTACAAGAGCAATCTATTCTAATGGAAAGCAGTGTGGAGAAATGTGTAACAGAAATAAATTGCAATGGAGTGATACAAATGACGGACTTCCCAGACTCCAGCAACCAAGGGTCTGTGCGACTTGAGGATGACCTTCATAATGCCAATGACTGTGGCGATCACTCTCACACGCAGAAGGAGAACTTCCATAGTTGTAATTACAGTCAGCGTAATGGTGACTCGGAGAACAGGCCTCAAGAAGCAATGTCGGACTCATTCGTGCCCTTAGTTTCAGAAGATTCCATGGTGTGTCAGCCCACGTCCAACGAAGAGAGAGCATTCAATGAGCAGGAGATTAACCATTTGCAAGAAAGCATCCGGACAGAGATACCTTCAGAGGACGAGAATGAGAATAATAGCCCATCAGACAACAAAGGTATAGGAGGAACCCTGTGAGAAAGGGCTCCTTTCTCCTCGATCCGTGAGAGTTGTGTTACGACACTTCATCGTGTATTAATAGAAACCTCCATTTTGTAGGCTGAAGTGATCAGAACCACCTGTTTGAGCCTTTCCTCCTAGGAGTAATTAACCTGACAGTCCTGCTCTGAGACATTCGCTGTTTGTGGCTTCCGATTATAGTTGTGCTTTAGTTTTGATTATTGAATGCATAAGTATTTCCACTTTTAAAAAATAGCTGTAAGTTTGTTTTTCAGTATAGGGACATTCCATCCTTTGCATCAGGTGTTCCGTATGAGATTTTCATTTATAGTTAGAAATGTAAGTCTACAAACTGTCGCTGGCCGTTAAATTATGGGATAAGTACTGTTCGGTGTGTTCTGATAGCTTTGCTCTTAAAACGGAGCACAGGTAACTCCTCTCAGTTACTTGAGGTGAGTTAAATGTTTTCCCAGAACTGGAAACACAGCCTGACTGAAATAAAGCTTATACAGTGTAGGAAAAAACCTCTTTAATGCTTTTGTTTAAATATGATTTGCTTCAGGGGGAAAAAACTCAGTCTTTTAGGTTTAGGAGAACATAAGACACACAACAAGAGTACAGCAGTTAAAACACATTCCAAGTATGTGTTTTTTAAAAACTTAATTGATAAAACTCCTTCTTTGCATCTTCAAGTTAAGGTCAGGTGAAGTATATCTGCTTGGAGAAGGAGGGAGAAACTAACATTTGTACTTCTTCTTAACAATTTCTGTAGCATTTTCTTGGCAGAGTACTTCTGGGGATTTACATGGATGAAGAGCAGCGAGTGAAATTTAAATATTTTGAAAGTTGAACTGCATTTAATTGGATGCCCCTGCTCGATTACTAGGTGTATTTTGCTTCTTGCAGCTCTTGCCCAAATTGCTTTAGAGTTACAGCTGAATGTAATTTAGTGACTTCATATTCTTGCTCTCCACTGTGTCACTGAGGTTTTTGCAATAGATACTTTAGCTCTTGTAACTGTCTGTATTGCAGCAGTGAGTGATGGCTATGTCAAAAAGATGCTATCATATGTGGACTGTCCTTCAAAGATTTAGGAAGACTTAAGGGTTGAGAGCTTGTTACGTTTCTGGCAATGCCCTAAATTAAAAAGCTTGTCTAGATACAGACAGACTTTGTAAGGCTGTGCAGAGCGCTGGGAAGGTGTCACTCTTGCATATGCTTACTTGTCCTTCTGCTTTGTAACACCGGTCGGGTCTTAGTGGTAGTAGTTCTGTTGTTCATAGTGCAGACTGCTGATTTTTATACTTTCAGGGAGGGAGAAGTTCTGATCCCTAAGCAAAACCCTTCCTGGGTAGGGAGGGAGCTGTAGGATTTGGATGACAGATGGTGACAGTGTCCGTGTAGCTTTAATCAGCTGTTGTACATGTTGCCTCTAGGAAAATCAACGGCTGGGAATTTCCTTCTTAATCCTCTTGAGCCCAAGAATGCAGATAAGCTCAAAGTGAAGATAGCTGACCTAGGAAATGCCTGCTGGGTGGTAAGTTTAAATTCTTTTCACATTGACTGTTTAAACCTGCTAATTCATTCACAGTATGCCGAGATGGAAAAGAATCTGTAAAATAGATTCTTAGACCTGCTTGTGAACGTAGTTTGAAACTGTTGGGAGGGGGGAAGAGGGGGCAGCAGGGCCACAAAGAAATAGTCCTCTAACGTAGGACTTCAGCCTGTGTTCTGGGTGCCTCTTTAGTCATTAGGTTATTTCTAATAGGCCCATGAACAGTGTCACATAGAATGCGTAGAAATCTGCATATGTGAAACTTCTGAAGAGTCTGTAGCTCTCCTGGAGAATGAGAAAGTCACAAACAATTGCTCTGATGTGCTAGTTCTGTAGTTTATTAAGCTGTCAAACCATTTTCGTGGATTCATGAGCACATGAAAGAGACTCATAAATAGTTTTATTCTTTGATCGTTGTGCTGTGCTGCTTTTAAATGCTTGACATTTCAAATAGAAGAAATGCCTATTTTGCTTGGCTTTTTAAATGGCAAAATACTTCAGATCTTAGGGGAGAGAGTCTCAAACTCAGAATTGCACATCAGGCTTGCAGTGTCTGGCAAGGTGGTCTCTTACGCTGGAGTTGCTTATCTGCCTTAAGGTAGCTGAATCGTGGCCTGTCTGTCGTGATCAGGTAGGGGAGGCTGCAGCTTCTGAAACAGTCTTACCTTGTTCTATTTTTGTGGCTTGCTTTTGTTCTAAATTGCTGGACTGTTTTACTTAACGAGGATTGTCTTGGAATTGTAGGAATATAAGGAAATACTTAATGAGGATGTAAAATTCAGATGAAATGTAATGGGAATGAGCTTTGATCTGCTCTGGCCTTCCAGGTTGTTGATTCTCCTCTTTTTAAACACTCTGTAACTGTTTAGTAAAACATTTCTTCTGTTTAGCACAAGCACTTCACTGAAGACATCCAGACAAGACAGTACCGATCCTTGGAGGTGTTGATAGGATCGGGGTACAACACCCCAGCTGACATCTGGAGCACGGCATGTATGGTGAGTGGTGTCATCCAGGGGGTTTTGAACTGTTCTTGCAGAGCATTTGGGGAAACTCATGTGTGCTGTGTGCTCTGGACTGCCGAGTCACTAGCCAAGCCTGGCAAAAACCTCTCACAGGTGTTCAGCCAACTTCCAGACTTGCTGAATACCGTATTTCCACACCAAAGTTGTTTCTCTTGTTTTTTGGTGTGTTATTTTTTGGGGTTTTTTTTTGCCACGTGTGGCTTTCCTTTTGAAAGTTAGTTTTGTTGTATGGCACCGGCAGATTTCAAATGTGATTGTACTTTGTCATCATGCTTTGTGGAAAAACAAGACAGCTATGCAATTCTGAGGACAAAATCCTTTTATATAAAAGAGCCTTTCTCCTGCATCCAGCACTGTTTCACAGATGTTTTTGGTATAATTTCATATTTTAATTGTATGCATCCTCTGCATATTTGGAATCATTTTATAATCTGAGTAATGCTGAGACGAGGCTGACGCTGTCCCTGTAATAACTGGCAAATGTAGAATATGGTGATTTAAAAGAAAAAAAAAAAGTTAGTGTAGTCAGTTACTGCGTGTGCCTCTTTGGTGTCTCCATTCTGTGTTTTCTGCAAAGCAAAGCTTGGGGTTTGTGTTTTAAACTTGGAAAATAGCGAATGAAATCATTTTTGCTGTCTTGAAAAGCAAGCTGTGATTTTGATGAGTGTGGTAAAAGAGAATGCCGCAGGGTCATGTTGTCTCTGCAGAATGTGTGGCCGAAATTATACAGTGGTTACTCCCAGTGCCTAATTCAATAGTTAAACTACAGCAGTCCATGAAGAAAACTAAGAATAGAGAAGGTCAGAGGTACTGTTCTGAGTGACAGTGAATATGTAAAGGATAAATGTGTTACAGAATTTAGGAGTGGTGAGTTGAAATGAATGCAAATGTTTTTCTCATTTAAAACATGTTTTTGTATCTACAGAGAAACATTCAGAGATTAACTGTTTAAAAAAAAAGTCTCTTTAATATCTGAAATTTGAGGAGAGGGGAGAATCTTTGGAAAAAGACGAACAAAAAAACTGAAAAAAAACTAGAGTTTGGACATGACATCATTTTGCAAAATGCTGTTGAGGCGGAAGAGAGGCTAAGGGTGTGAAATGCCTTAACTTTGTACAGTTTCACGCAAGCGTACTGCATTATGCTGCGATCCAGAGTTCATCACAGATACGCCTATGATGTCTTTTAATGCAGTTGTTAAAAACGTGAAGTAATCGCTCATCTTAAGATGGTAATGGTGTACTAGAGGTTTGCAGGTTATTCTTCCCACTGCATTGCTTCTGGCCCACAGAGATACGCAGAATCAACCTGCAGCACCTCTAACAGTGTGTGACGGGTATTAAAGTGATTTAATGTGCTCGTTTCTGTTTGCTTAGGCCTTTGAGTTGGCAACAGGAGACTATCTCTTCGAGCCTCATTCTGGGGAAGATTACTCACGGGATGAAGGTGCGTTTGTCGAAGTCTTTCCTTTATAAAATGGGATGTGAAATGCAGTGGTTGCTGCTTCAGAATGAGCCTTCGCTTACGAGTGAGCAATGCAAAGGCTCCTGGCAAAAAGATTGTTTAACCAAATCAGCACCAGCTGTGCTGGAGCCTCTGCAGTAAAACACTGTGCAGTAGTGCCCATGTTCTTGTGTTTCCCATTGCTCTTACTGCTGGATTCTCTATCTTGCTGCTTAAACTGGTCGTGCCTCAAATTGCCCTTACCTTTTTTCCCTGGTCCGTCAACTTTGTCATTGCTTAGTATAACCTGATTTCAAGTGGATCTCAAAGTAATTTTTAAGGGAGATTATGTCTTTGTCCTTATATCCTAGAGGAGGAAACTGGGGCATAGAGATGTCTTGTGTGGATGTGTCTCATTGTCTTTTCTTCTGAAAAAATGCAGATCATATTGCATTGATCATAGAACTTCTGGGGAAAATACCTCGCAAGCTCATTTTGGCAGGAAAATATTCCAAGGAGTTTTTCACCAAAAAAGGTAAAAGAAAACAAAGCAGTGTCACTTGCCGCCTCATCCCCTGCCCCAAATGCACAAGTGTGCCTCGCTGGAAGTACCAGTTAACAACAGATGCTAGCAAAGGTGTCTCTTTAAGTCTTTCCTTTGTTTTATGAAATGCTTTCTCAGTAAAACTGCAGCTAAATATAAGGCACTCTTGTCTGACTGCTGAAAGTATCCTACATCATAGTACTTGACATCTTGGTGTAGATCAAATGCAGCAGGTAGAAAACCAGTACTGTAGATACTTCTGCAGACTTGATTTGGCTTTATTTAGCTGATCTTTGTCGACTAGAGCTGTTGACTCACCTTTGAAGTCTTCTCTATACAATTCTGTTCCATTTCTAGCATGCCACTCACCTAAATAGCGCCTTGCATCCTGAGCCANCACTCACCTAAATAGTGCCTTGCATCCTGAGCCGTGTTGCTTGGGACACATTATACCATTATTGTAAAGCCCTAAGTACCCCAGAAATGTACTGAGTCTCAAGAAAAAGCTTCTGACCTAGTTTAATACTTTTTTTTTATTAAAACAAACCCTTTTTTGTTAGTAGTTTATTGCTTTCTCGCACAGTGCTGCACGTATTGCATGTATTCCAAAGTCAACAGCACAGTGTTTTTCTGTCATGTCAACCGGTATAATTGGTGATTTAATGAAGTTAAACAATATTTGCTGATATTGGATCAGAAATAGCAGAAGTGAAAAAAGAAGCCTTCAAGAAAGTACATTTCTAGAACGGTCTTCAAAAGCAGGCAGAACAGGGGTTTTAGTATAACTTACTTCTTCCTTCAGTGTGCCCTCCCGTGTTAATACTCCCTGTGCCCAACTATTCAGAACAGTTTCTGAATCCAGTCTGTCGTGTTCAGCTGTTCGGCCTCTTTTATTCAGCTGCTCTGTTCCCGTGTCTTGCACTTAACCTGCCTGTCTTGGTTTTCAGGTGACCTGAAGCACATCACCAAACTGAAGCCCTGGGGCCTTTTTGAAGTCTTGGTGGAAAAATACGAGTGGGCCCAAGAGGAGGCAGCTGCGTTCACAGACTTCTTGTTACCTATGTTGGAGCTGATCCCAGAGAAACGAGCTACAGCAGCAGAGTGTCTCAGGCACCCCTGGCTTAACTCATAGAGGCTTCGACCCAATGCCACAGCACTACACTCTGGTTTACAGCATAGCGTACACGCACCCAGCTGCCCCTTCCCATTTTTTTTTTTCCTTCCCTTGTTCATTTTCAGTGTGAAGTTCTTCCTTCAAGGCTTCCAAGATTTTAGATAAACCTAACCTGTTCTGCTGAGTTTGCTTGTGTGACTCAATGGGGACTCTCCTCCACCAGTGGGCATCATCTGTGTTTTGCCTTGATTGGGCTTCGCCAAAGACTAATTGACTAGAATATGAAGTTTTTCCTGAGTCTCCTCACTGTTACGCACCGTGTGTCGCAGGTGTGAGCTCACCTCTGCTCAGATACATGCTCCCTTAGCTAAATTTCAACTCGGCTTTCTTCATGAGGGGGATGTGAAGATCCGAATGCCGCCTCCTCTCACTGACTCAGGGGTCGATTTCCCGCTGTTGATCCAGTAGCTAGCAATGGGGTGAGAAGTAACGGATGGCACCAAGGTGGTGTTAGTTCCTTGTAGAGCAAAGACCTCGAAATCCTCCGTTTTCTGGGTCTCTACCGTATTCTTTGCTTTCCAGTCACGTAACTTTTCTTTAGTTCTAGCTGCTTCAGTCTTTTGAAAAGAGCTATTTAAACCTAGGTTTTAGTATCCTTTATTCCTTCCTCCAGAGTGCCCTGCCCTTTTGCTTTTTCCTTCCTTGTGCCCAGATAGTCGGAATAGTTTCTGAACTTGGTGACGTTTTCTACTTTAATACCTGTGCCTGTGACTAAAAGGTGACAAAATAAGCAAAAGCTGGAACTGGCTCAACGCACAACCCTCAGCACACAGATGGGTGCACCCGTTGGCTGCAGAGGCAGCCTTGTTACAGGCAAATCTTCTAACATTTTAGTGAGCTGTAAGGTGTTTTTTTTGGTTTTTATCCATTATAGGCACTTTTTTGCCTTGCTTGAGGCAGTTGCTGTATCCGTGAGAGATTGGCTTTCACTGATGCGTCTACTCTGGCTCTTAATTTTTTTCCCAAGCAGCTGGATCACAGCCACGCTACAGCCCCTTGACTTTCAAAACCAACACTTGAAGGCCCGGTGTAAAGATTTCTTTTCCTTTAACTCGCTTCAGGTGCTGGCCTTCAGAAATAACTTCCCGGGATGGGACTGCCTTTTTTCTGGGCCATTAGCACAAAGCGAGCTAGCAGAAGTGGAAGAGAACTGACTTTTCCCATGTAGATACTGGATTAGAGGCTGTTTCTAGAGTTTTACCCCAAGCAAAAACGTTCTGTGGGGTTTCTATATAAACTTCTCAGAGGGGGTTGGATATAATGAGTAAATGGGTTCATTTTAATTAAACAAAGTTAAATCACTGTGGCATTTGATAGTTTTATGATGGCTTCTTCTAGACTTGCCCATCCTGTTACAGATTCAGTGCATCCTACTTAACTCTAAAGCAAGATTTGGCAGCGTTGAGACTTCAGAGGCGCTTCCTTCCCTTGGACCAAACAGGCCTTTGGATTCGTGGTGGCTCTCGGAGAACAGAAGTTGCTGCGGGAGCGTGCTGGAGGCCACGCAGATGCTATCCGAGACAATGACGTTGCCAAAGCTGCCAAGACCACTGTTACATGTCACTTCTGTATGTGTGTTTGGAAATCCTGGTTCGTAAGGATCGTTTGTTCCTAAACCTTGGTGTCATTTAATCCACTTGAAAAGAGTTTCTCCAGTCCAGTGCCTGGTTGGGCTTATTAACGCAAATCATGCTGCATGTTCTTTTAGGGGTAGATCAGGTTCTCTATGCATATAATCTAAAATTAAAGGAAGGTAACATACCGAAAGAGTTTTAAACTGCTGATTTGACTTTTTTTTTTTCCCCTTTCATCTGGAGTTTTCCAGTTGTGTGTCACTTCCATATCTGTTACAGAAGGACTGCAGACAGGACTGGGTTCCAAAACACCTACTGTCTTCAGATGGGGAAGATACATTGGCAGGGCAAACAGTTTCTGTTGTCTTGAAAGCTCACCCAGTCCTGCGTACTGCCTGATTAAAGAACTCTTCTTAGAAGGGGTCTGCACGCTTCGACTCTGAGAGCTCCTTCCCATCCTTCCCTTCCCTCTGCCCCCCACCAACTGGAGGAGGAGGTGTTTTACCACGGTAGCCGAGGCTAGAGCCAGCTTGTGAGTTGAAGATCCGCAGAAGCAGCTGTCAGGGTTCAGTCTTGTACCGTGCGCTCGTTCACTTGGGGTTTGTTAAATTTCCCAAATTGCCGTAAAGTGCTCACACTAAAGGATTTGTACTTGCTGTGTCGGTCTAAAACCTGAAGGAAAATACATTTTTATTCTTTCTACTTGGGTGCTTTGTCTTTTTTTCTTTGTGAAAGCCGTACAATAAACATTATTTAATAACTGAGCCCTATTCCTCCTATGTTCCCTCTGTAAGCCTGTTCTTTCTGAGCTAGTGGCCCATCGATTGAACTTTCTTTGCTAGTGAGCACTTAGTTTTTATTTCCAAATGAGACGCAGGGAGGTGGCGTAGGTAAAGATTTTGTTGCTGGTTTTGTGATCTGTTTTAAAAGGGGGGGGAAAGTCAATAGCAGGACAACTCTGCTGGAGTTTACCCGTTCTAAAATATGTTTTTCTCCAAATTTGTTCTCTGCTCTCTTCCCTAGCGAAGAGTCTTAACAAACCACTTTTTTAGAGGGAAGCATAAAACCGGAAGGTGGTTGTTGGAACTGAATTCAATCGGCTGCTGCGGGGACCAACAAATTACAGCAAGTAGAAAGGAAAGTCATAATACGGGTTGATTTTTGGGGTTCTGAGCAGGTAAGAGCTGGACGGGACCATGTGCTGCTTTGTCTCCTGCAGAAACGGACTGTGCCGGAGGCCCCCGCAGGTGGGGGTTGGATGCGATGAGAAACGATGGCTAAATCGGATTAATGGGGTGGTGCGGCGCGTTGATGCTGACTGGCACCATCTGCCGCAGTTCGCGGGTACTGTTACAGCCCTGCCGCAGCCCAGCAGATTTTCTTTTTATCACTGCACCCCCGCCCCCAAAAAATGCCCTTTTTAAATGGTTGTGTTTGGTTATTGTTGCCCAGAGGGGGAGGCAGATTCATGGCTTTGCTAGGAATTGGCTGTTTCATGGTATTTTTCAAGTACAAGGGTGACCTGGGCCGTGGCAGAGGATTTCCCCTGCCCCAAGGAGACCAGCACAAAATCCAAAACGCTGATGTGTTGGGTTTTTTTTTATTCAGAAGTAATTTTCTTGAAAGAAAGCGTACAAACCCCAGGAAGAAGCAAATCGCCATCCCTCCCCTTTTCCNAAAAAAAAAAAAAAAAACAAACAAACAAAAAAAAAAAAAACCCACCCGTGTCCAGTTTGGGCTCTTCCCATCAAATAAACTCCCCGAGAGCTGTGAGCCGACAACAGCCCCTTCGGTGAAAAGAACAGTTGTAGAAAATCCAGAGAAGTTAAAATTTAAAGCTCCTGGCAAAGTCACTTTAGAGAAAAGGGCTGATAGAAGAAGAGCTGTAGGTGTCCCTGGGAAGAGAAAGAATAGGTCAGCTGTTGCTAGGTGGGGTACAACTTCAAATTTTAAGCTTTTTTTGCCACTTGGCAGGGATTTATGTTTTCCCGGGTTCAGGAGGCAAAGCTAAGACCATTTCCCCTTTAACCACAAATAAAACCAATGTGACTATGGCACCAAAATCTACACAGTTGTCAATCCTTTAGTAATCCTCAAAATACAACGGCACCGTTATGTGTGCTGGGAAGACACGTTAAAAATCGCTGTGGGCATCACTTACGTGGTGATCAGCTCTGTCAGTCATTGCCCTCTTCTGTAAAACAAAAAGATAATTACGGTGTTAATGGGGTGTGGCATAAAACTGAAGGTGCAGATGTGTTTTCCAGGTTTGTTTTCAAAAAGGGGTAAAAAAAAATAAATATGAAAAGGCGATGGGGAGAAAGCCTCAGGCGTGTGCCATGTAGCTGGGCTCAATTTGGGCTCCTGCCTTGTGCTGCTTCAATTTTCTGCCCGCTGCTGCCTCTCTCCACGTCCCTATGAAGCAGCACGATGACCACGACAGCTCTCCTGCAGGAGGAAACCACCATTCCTCCCGAACGGCAGTCATCAGCCGTGGGCTGGAAATGCCCTGCAGCGGGACGGGGCCTCGGAGCTCAGCCTTTACCTTTATTTTCCACTTTAAAATCGGACGGGAGGAGGTTGTCCTGCCGGTTCCCCAACACAAAGGCCAGGAAGGAGAGTATGAGCGCATCGAGGATGCCGATGATGCAGAGGATGTACGCCCAGCGCACGGTGCAGGCGCCCAGCGTGTACTTGTCCGTCTTGTCACCGCACATGCGCCTCACCTCGCTCGAGTCCCAGCCGTCGGGATAGATCAGGCAGCCGATCATCAGCCCGGTAGCTGCGGGGAAAGGGAGAGGTTACAGCGGCCACGAACCACCTGCTGAGCCCGTGCTGCCCGTGGAGAGGTGGAGAA